>CAUYRH010007074.1:0-17271 GCA_963574655.1 Perodicticus potto
TTAAGAAAATGCTATGAGGGCTATCTCTCACAGTACGATCAAAATGTTTCTGATTGTATATGAAGCACATTCTGCCCTATGATTGCACCAATGTACACAATTATGATTTAATAAAATTATTAAAAAAAAAAAAAGAAAAAAGAAATGGGAGCCAGCAGAGCCCAAGGCAGACATGCCCTGGAGTGCAGAAGGTACCACGGGAATAACAACGGTAGCCATCATTTATCACTGCACAATCATGACCTCTAAATCTCACACTGACCCTGCAAGACATGGTTATTATTCTTACTACGTTATTCCTTTTAAATACGAAGAAAATTAGACTCAAAAAGGTTATGCTAAAATTCATTCAGCTAGCAAGTAGCTGAGGCCAGACTCAAACTCAGATTTACCTGACCCCAAAAGCTGTCTGCTGTCCCGTGACCCCAGGCTCTCTCTGGTCATAAACTATGCTGTGATACATCCTCTGGGACACCTCTATAGACAGCGTATTGGGCCCACACATATCGGGCATTCAGTGTGTACGGCACTTTGCCAGTGCTATTGTGCAGATAAGGAAGGCATTTACAAAAAAACACTTGGCAATATAATTTCCTATGCTTGCTCCCAAGTTCAAAAACCAATGCTTTCTGTCATGCAAAGCTATGTGCTCAAGTAACAAACCCGATAAACATACATATATATATTTTTTAAAAGGTTCAGCAGAAAACATAGAGCTTCCCTAGAAAAAAATGATTTTGAGGGTGGCTAATTCTCCTAAGAGATTATTTTTGAGAATGAAATTTAATGTATTTTACCTCCGTGAGGGACTCAGGATATGTGGGGTTCCTTGACTCAAAAGCTTCACAGACAATAAACGAATCACAGATCCGTCTGCTCCTGGGAACAGCTCTGTTCCTTTGCCATTTGTCTGGGGCACTGCGCTATTCAAGATTAAAAACTATATTGCCCTGACAAGACCTAAGAGATACCAAAAGGACCAGAAATGACAGTGTCTGGCCTGCCTTAATGTGGTGTCACAGATGTGACCGCACAGAGCAAACTGTATGATAATATTTGCTGATTACAATGACAAATAAAACGTTTCGGTTTGGATGAATATGTCATCAGCACTGTAGGAAACTACAGGTCTTACCTTGTAAAAAATGTTTACTTTCAATCCAATCTGTCAGTTCTTCCTAGGGTTTCACCTTCCCTAGTTTTCCCCTCCTTAGGAAAAAATCTTTAAGGCCATTTCGTAGATAAAAATAGGTTTGGAGTTTCACAGGGGTAGCCTTGTAATTTTGTGCTTCTTGGCTATTACCCTGTGTTTCTTTAGACACTTGGGTCAGTTGTCTAATTTGAAAAGCTCTGCTGACATCCCAAAGTAGTTGTTCTAATTATTGCTTAACACATTCATAAGAAGCATCCCAGAAGATAAGTAAAGTTTCATAATCATTTCCCGGGGTCTGAACGCCCAAGGAAATGTAAATATAGTATATTATCATTCCGTGAGTTGTGATTTTAATTACTGCAAAATGTTATTAATTCTGCTAAGGATTATGCGAAAGGTAATAATGATAAAAGCCGTCAAAATTAATTAAGCACAAAGTCATTAAATCCAAGGTAGCTTCAGTTTCTTTATTGCACAAATACAATTAACACTTAATCTGAATCTCGATAAGTTACATAATCATGTGCCTCAAAATAAAGGGAGGATACAACCTTGGCCTTCCCCGTTTTACATGGGAAAACATTAATGACGCTGACATCGGAGACAATTAGACAGTGTCAGCCGATTGTTTTTAGCCAGCTTTCTCTCACATCTGTGGTGTCTACAAGCAAGAAAGCTCATTGTTTCCACAGGCCTCCTTCGGGCCTTGGCTTTTTGTGTAAACCGTCAATCTCTTGGCGAATATCAAAGCCGTGAGGAAATTAGAACAGACCAGCTCTGCTGCCCCACACTAAAAGCTTAGCAGGGTGCATCCACTATGCTACTAATTAGGCAGTGACCAACAGAATAACCTGTCAATGTCCGCTGGCCATTTCCCACACACCTGCATTTCATACCCTAATAAGCATCCAGCACGAGAGAAAAAGGGATAACTGCTGAAGTGTGAAAAATGAACAAAATATAACAATGTTTCCATCCCCACCTATACTTCTAGCAATTACCATTTAACATTAGGGGGACTCAACATGTCTGAAGACTCACAATACAGTATCTGAAACTAAAACCCAGGGGGGGAGCCACACATTGAGACTGTATTAAGGTTTGCTTCGAAAATACCACACTAAGAAGAATCTAGAGTTATGCATAAAACCCCGGAAACTGAAAATGACCATAATTTAGATTAGGGACTAGGAAGCTGACTTTTTAGAAACATTTTCTCTTCAAGCCATTGAAAGCGAAATGCATACTATTCTCTTCAAGGTTTCCTTCTATAAAACAAAAAATACATAACAAGACAGAAAATAGAATATCAAGTTGTCCCAGTTTTCCTTATACTTTCTACCCTGATTTAGTAAATTTGGGATCACCATTATTCTTTTGACCTACCATATGCTAGCTAATTTCTTTTTCTTGATTTTCCCCCTCCATGGATTTCATGGGGAAAAAAAAGACTCTAGTCTTTGGGGTGAGATTTTTGAGAGCAGTATTTTATTATCTAGTATTTTTAGAGTAAGTTACATGCCTTGCAATTGAGGAAGCTGAGAAGGGGCAAGGTTAAGTGGTCTGAAAACACTCTTACTTTGCCCTGGAGCTTTAAAACATATTTGAAAACTCAACACCCCAAAACAGGTTCCATTACATCTTTAACAACATTATCCTTTTTTAAAAAAAACAACTCTAACTGTTAAGACTCTAAGTGTCTAAGACTCTTGGCAATTACTTGGGTCACAAAATCTCTTTGTTTTAACTGTAATATCTTTATTGATTCCAGTATTGCTGAACATCTAAAGATATACTACTTCCAAAAATGAAAAGGTAAAAAAGTAATAAAAAGTATAACAATTTGGTTATTGTGCTTAAAATAACTCAATCTCTCTCAAACTGAAGGGTTAAGAAACAAACAAACCTTGCACAATGCCTCTACCCACTTTATTTTGCCCAAACAAAGATTTTGTGGTACAGGTATCCATATGATAGATTTCTTATGAAAAGGCTACTGGCTTTTAAGGCCATATATCCTTTGCAGCAGCTCCTTTTTGTGCTTGAGGATCCAGCTGAACTTTTTTTTAAACAGAGAACAAGAGAAATGTAAGGACAAAATTCTTATGTGAAGAAACATCACTTCATCTCAATATGTGCCAAGGAGCAGGCTATATTGTGAGAGCATCCTTGATGGAATCACAGACAATATAGACCAACATTCAAATGGTATTTGTTCGATACTTCTGAACACTACTTTTCTTTTCATTAGACTTTATCCAGAAACAGCATTTTCAATTATAAATAAAAACTTTCTCCACCTCTTCCTACTTGAACTCAAGTACAGAAGGCCCCTATTTAAAATGCAGCTCCGGAGCCGCCACCAGGCTGCCTGTTCAGCTGCCAGTGGCTTTTGTGTACAAAGATGTTAATTGGTTCTAATCCCCTCCTAGAAGCTGTTTTGGTAGCCTGACCTGGCACCCTGAAGGACACCTTGGTGTGAAAAACTAAAGGGTCCATTGAGGAGGGAGTGAAAGGCAGTGAAGCATTCCAACACATTTTAATTTCGAGAATTAAAAAAGAGGAACATCTTTTTTAATAACTGCTTTAGTAACGGTGAAGTAAGTTCTACATACACACACACACACACACACACACACACACACACACATAAGGAAGCTCCAAGGTGGCGGCAAAGGGAAATGCAGGTTCTCAAATTTATCATTTTATTATTTCATCCTAAAAACTGGTCCTCTGCAATCCAAAAACTGAACTGGACTGATTGAGACATTTGTTTTTTCTGTCCTAATGTATCAAACTGACATGCTTATGAAAATCAGATTCCCACTCTGTTTAACCCCCAAAGACTCTGCTAGAATGTATGGTCTCATTTGGTTGAAGTATAGTCTCTTTCTCACTGACTACATTTAAATTGGTATTACAATTCACCATTTCTGAACGAAAAGGTGAAGAGAAAATAGTCATTCCTATGGCAAAATTTTAATTCACTCTATTACATGGCAAACCCTCTTTTCTTAACATACTGTAAAATGCTATCTATACATGCACCAATTTAGGGAATATACATTTACACCTTGGGTGGCAAATTATGCTAATGGAATGCATGATTTACAACTGTGGGGTTTTGAATTTTTTGATGGAGTTCACAGATCAACTTCATGGGTCAGAAGAATTTGCCTTTTGTCTGATAAAAGCAGAAAGACATGAAGGTTATAGATAACTAAAATTGACCAAATGCCAAATTGTCAACCGCAACCCAATTTATACTTTAATCTCCACAATAATTTTTGAAGATTGGGTTTTTTTTTTCCAGCAACACAACAGATCCAGATAAGGACAGGAGAGTCAGAGGGGTGCCTCTAGTGAGACTGCTTGCAAGGTGCTTCATGCAAAGTGGAGCAAATGTCCTTAGAACTAACTAAAGAGGCACAGAAAGGGAATGGCAGGATTTTCCAGAGTGAAGCTTTTCACTTCTTCTCTAGGAGAAGGTACTTCTTTTTTTTTTTTTTTTTTTTTTTTTGAGACAGAGTCTCAAGCTGTCGCCCTAGGTAGAGTGCTATGGCGTCACAGCTCACAGCAATCTCAAAGTCTTGGGCTTAAGCAATTCTCTTGTCTCAGCCTCCCAAGTAGCTGGGACGACAGGCACCCGCCACAACACCTGGTTATTTTTTGGTTGCCACTGTTGTATGTGTCTGGCATCCTAGCCACTTGAGCTATAGGCGCCAAGCCAAGGAAGCACTTCTGATATGCATTTAAGAGATGCCTGAAATTTGAAATTAATCTGTAGCCTGTAGATTCCAGTCATCAAGATGAAGTTTCTGTAATATAATCAGATCCTTAACACAATCCTCAAAGTAAGAACCGCCCTGTTTTGCTACAAACATCTTTCCCACAAACCACTTAACTCCTCCCACTGCATCAAAATGCCTATCACCTGTAATACACACTGACCATGCCAAAGTCCACTCTGAATGTGGGCATCGAACATGATCATGATATGGACCTTCCAAGCCACTCTCCCAAAGTGATTCTTTTGTCACTTAGCAAATAAAAGAGAAAGAAGGCAGCATTTAATAACTTGTATACTATTGACTTGAACATCTACATTCCCTGAATCTCGCCCAAACGCTTCTTCCCGCTGGTGGAGACATAATTCCAGCCCCATCACACAAGCCAAAATCTTAGAGGCATATCAGCCCTGAAGAAGATAAAAAATGGCTGTCTCCTTTTTATCCCTATTTTTAAAAGGTTCAAAATCTATAAGTAGATTTTATTGAGTTTTATGGTAGCTAGTACAGAAAAACTCAAACAATATAAATCAAAAGTATAATGTCCCTTTGAATATAAAATCATATTTAAAAATTACTTCATGGGCTGGACACAGTGGCTCATACCTATAATCCTAGCACTTTGGAGGCCAAGGTGGGAGGACTGCTTGAGGCCAGGAATTTGAGAACAGCCTGAGCAAGATCAAGAGCGCTTTCTCTGCAAAAAAATATAAAAATTAGCCAGACATCAAGGCTTATCTGTAGTCCCAGCTACTTGGGAAGCTGAGGCAGGAGGATTGCTGAAGCCCAGGAGTCTGAGGTTGCAGTGAGCTATGATGATGCCACTGAACTCTAACCCAGGAAACAGTGCAAGATCCTATTTCAAAAATAGATATATATATTTAATGGAGGCCTGGCATCTACAATATCACTTCGCTGGTTGTTGATCTTTGTATGTTAAGGCGAGAACTTAAATAACTTCCCAAGTTCACAAAGCTGTTAAATAATGGAGTTAGAATTTGAGTTATGGGTGGCACCTATGGCTCATCGAGTAGGGCGCTGGCCCCATATACCGAAGGTGGTGGGTTCAAACCTAGCCTTGGCCGAACTGCAAAACAGAAAAATAGCCGGGCGTTGTGGTGGGCACCTGTAGTCCCAGCTACTTGGGAGGCTGAGGCAAGAGAATCGCCTAAGCCCAGGAGTTGGAGGTTGCTGTAAGCTGTGTGACACCACAGCACTCTACTGAGGGCGATAAAGTGAGACTCTGTCTGTACAAAAAAAAAAAAAAAAAAAAAAAAGATTTTGAGTTATGACTGATTCTAAAATTCACATTCTCCTACTTGGCACCCATAGCTCAGTGGTTAGGGTACCAGCCACACACACCGAGGCAGGTGGGTTCAAACCTGGCCTCAGCCTGCTAAACAACAATGACAACTGCAACAAAAAAATAGCCAGTGGCCGGACGTTGTGGCGGGTGCCTGTAGTCCCAGCTACTCAGGAGGCTGAGGCAAAAGAATCGCCTAAGCCCAGGAGCTGGAGGTTGCTGTGAGCTGTGACGCCATGGCACTCTACTGAGGGCGATAAAGTGAGACTCTGTCTCTACAAAAAAAAAAACAAAAAACATAACCAGGCATTGTGGTGGGTGCCTGTAGTTCCAGCTACTTGGGAGGCTGAGGCAAGAGAATTGCTTAAGCCCAAGAGTTAGAGGTTGCTATGAGCTGTGATGCCACAGCTCTCTACCTAGGGCGACATAGTAAGACTCTGTCTAAAAAAGAAAACCGAAAAAAAAAAAAAACCCAAAGATGTTAATCTTTTCAAATGTCTAGCACTACTACAATCATATAGTGGGTGCTCAATGAATATTTGTTAAACTTATTGACTGTTTCCTTTCTCTAATCTCTGAAGCCTAGGTTAGATTCCTAATTGTTTCATTTTCTAAGCCAAGTGGCTCTAGACAAGTTACTTCAACTCTATGAGCCTATAAAATGAATAACTATCTGTTTATCAGCTTGCCATAAAGAATAAATGCATGTTAGGCATCTGGACACAGTAGGGCAGGGACTGGGAAATAATAACTAGTAGACCAAAATCACCAGTTTTTGTGTAAATAAAGTTTTGTTGGAACACTGCCACACTTATTTGTTGATATATTTTCTATGCTGCTTTCACGCTACAGCATCCAAGTAAAGTTGTTGCAATAGAGACTATGGTTCACAAAGCCTAAAATTTTTACTACCTTGCTCTTTACGGAAAAATTTGCCAAACCTTGAAGTACACAATCAATAAATATGTTTTCTTGCAATTCCTTTCCTTTAACTAGCCGTGGCCAATTTAAGTCAGATGAAATACTTTTTTTTAAATGTGTTTAAGTTCCAGGTGCCATATTATTAACACCAATCCCTACATATCCAGCCTGCATATCATTGGACCTGTATTTAGTACATATTGGTGGAAGAAGCCACAAGGAGAGCGGGACACACCCCAAAAGCACGAGCTAAAAGGCATGAATTTAGCTTATCCCCAAAGCTCAGGGCTCAATTTGGCTGCTATTCCTTTAACAAGGGCATTTCTTCTAGGTTTTTTTGTTTGTTTCAATTTATTTTTTTATTTTATTATTAAATCATAGCTGCATACATTAGTGCAATCAAGGGGTACAATGCACTGGTTTCATATACAATCTGAAATGTTTTCATCAAAGTGTTTAATATAGCCTTCAGGACATTTTCTTTGTTATTGTATGAAGACATTTGTATTCTGCATTTAGTTGTCGCCCTCAGCAGAGTGCCGTAGTAGCAGCGTCACAGCTCGACGCAACCTCCTGCTCTTGGGCTAGGGCGATTCTCTTGACTCAGCCTCCCGAGTACCTGGGACTACAGGTGCCCGCCACAACGCCTGGCTATTTTGTTGCAGTTGCCACTGCTGTTTCAGCTGGCCGGGGGCCGGGTTTGAACCCTTCACCTTCCGTATATGGGGCTAGCGCCTTACCCACTGAGCCACAGGTGCCGCCCTTCTTCTAGGTCATGAAAGGGCATTTTGAAGAAATGAGATCTGGGCTGAAACTTAGAAATGAAGAGTTAGGTAGGCAAAAACTGAAGGAATAAACATTTGAGGAAGTAGAAACAGTTTTTGCAAAGGTTGTGAGGTGGGACAAATGGCCAGTGTGACTGAAGCATGGCAAATAACATAGAGAAAGGTAAAAATGAGGGTAGGGAGGTAGTCAGGATGGAGTCACATCATGGAAGATGTTTTAGGCCTCAGTAAAGATTCTAGATTTGGGGCTAAGACCTAAGTAGGTTGAGAAACCATTGAAAGATATTAAGTGACATAATCCAATTTACACTTTAAGCTCACTTTGGCTGTTGTATAATAATTCAATGGATAGAAGAAAAGTAATTGAAATAGGGAGGCTCCATGGCTGAGAAAAGGCTAAAATCCAGGTACCCTAAATCTCAATTGATTCACTAGAGTGGGCTGTTTTAGAGAAAGCAGCTTATATAACATTGTATCTGAGGCTTCTCCAAGCTTTGATTAATCTGAATGGGGCTTTGGGGATAGGCAGCTATATGGACCAATAATCTGGGTGGATGTGAAGACTTGAAGGACAAGGTGATAGACAAAGATCTTCTGTCACGAGCTTCAGGAAATGAGCCAAGTTGGAGAAATACGGTTCGTGTCCAAGGCATAGGATCAACTAGAGGATGAATAGCCAGAGCTGTGGCCAAAACCCCCAAAATATTATTGTATCTAAGAGGGGAAAGGGAGGCCAATAAAATGTCTCAGTTTCTAATTCAGAGAAAATGAGTGAATAATTCTCAAGTGAAAAAAGGAGCAGACTTATTTTCCATGATCCCAATGATACAGGACATTTGGCGCCCCAGTCAGTTCACCTTGGCTGTGTTGGTGCCGCGGCAGCCGGCTGAGGAACCAGCGGGCTGGATGATAGGCCAGGAGGGGAGCCTCCGACCCCCACCGGAGACTCCAATAGCCAAATGGGCCGGACAACTACCAGGGAGACACCGGTGCCTTGGTGTCTTCTTCACTTTACACTTAGGACTAAATATGGAACCCCCATTTCCTATTCCTAGGTCAATTTCATGTGAATTTCCTAGGCCTCAATTCCAAGAATGGACTGTGTCCATTCATTAATACATTCATTCACCTTGACCCGGCGGAAGCCACTGTGTTCATTCATTTCCTGGCCAAGGAACCCATGCACCTGTATATGCCCCTAGACAAAGAGCCCAAACGGAGAGACGGGGAGAGACTGGGAGAGTAAACGGAGAGAGCTTTTCTCTCCTGACTTGAGTTCTCTCTCTCTACCGAGAGCTTTAGTGTTTTTGTATTCTTTTCTGTAAATAAATTGTCTTACCACTGATCTGTGGTCCGCGGATTTATTCTTCAAATCTCCACGACCGAGAACCTGAAATTCCGGTATCACCAAGAGGACAGGACAGGGGCCAGCAGGTAAAAGTGTAGAACAAAGTCCAAGGGGTAAAAGACAACTAGAAGAAATATCTTTATCCCACCGCAAGGCAAAACTTTCTCGCAAAGAGAGACTTGCCTGTTCCTAACAGGTTGATTCAGATCACATACCCACCTGCATTTCAGACACCCAACTAAGGGTGAAAGTGAGCTCCCTACCACGGAATCCCCTGCCTGAATTAAGTGACTATACAATTCCTCCCAACATGAGATTTGGTGATTGCTACAAAACCTAAGAATTTCCATACCTCCAAATAGACCTTTCCTCTGTTCTCAATTGAAAAAAGAAAACACAACTATGTTTAAATGGTAGAAGTAAAACCACCAGAGAAGTTGAACTTTTTTTTAAAAATGACTTTCCTACCTACAGCTGAGAACTAGGCCCCGCTGTACCCTAAGGAACAGGTGCCCTGCTGTATGCTCTCCTCAGAGCACCTGGTGTAACAGAGAAACACCCAGAGAACTTACATTTCTAATCAGACAGCGAGACCCCTATCCCTTAGATTCCTGTAAACCAAATGTCGGATATTTCAAGTATTTTATTAAGTCTTAGGGAGAGAGACCGAGATTCTTTATTAAGCTCCGCAAAGACAGAGGCATTGCTACTCAAATCTTACATGCTGAAATTAATTCAGCCAAACGTCCAGGGACTTATTTTCTTCTCACTTCAAATACCTGAGGAAATGGGCTGCCCGTGAAAAGCCCTGCATTGTTCGGAAATCCGAACCACGACATGCTTCCTGGGATCTGAAAATTAGCAGGAGCTCACCCTCCAGCTTCCTGTCCTAGTGTTTTCTTGCTTTTTTTTCTCCCTCCGAGTGGATCTGGTTACATTTGTTTCACCTCTCAGATATTTTGGCAATTTTCCTTTTTGAAGGGAAGAATTCAGTTCCTTTCTTAAGAGTCCAAGCAGGAAAGGCAGGTGAAAAAGTTAAGTGAAAAAAACTAACAGTGCCAGTACCATAATTACCTAAGAAATATAAAGCTCTATTCTCTCGGTGATGAAAAAGGGGAATTACACATGTAACTTCCATTAACATTAATGGGACTTACCTACATAAATCCCTTAACCATCAATGGAAGAATGGACCCGGCATAACTATTGGCCCTGCACCTTTTCTTTTTCAGTCATTTCTATTATCTGATTAAAAGGCAAAGAGACGGTTCTCTGCAAACCAGAACCAGATGAAGCTTCATGCCACTGAATTCATGGTCACCTGCCTCTTAGGGCCACTTTGGCCGAATAATTATAAAAACGGAGGCCTTTTTTCCTCTCATTTTATTTCCCTTGTTCATTTTTTTACCTGATGGAAACACAACCTAATATGCCACCCAGGTTTTTTTCCCTGAGTTTTTGCTCAGTGGCTGTGGGTTTTGAGAGCTATCTTTCCGCCCTGACATGCAATTATTGACCAACTTATGCTGAGAAGCAGTTCTTAGCTAGATACTGCATTGCTGAAGAGCAGCCGAATGGGAGAGACACTCTCATACCCAAATAACTGAGACACAAAAACAGAAAAGGGACAGCATTGCTGTGCATGTGCAAACTAAGGATGTTTCATTCTTAGCATTCTTATTAAGAAAATAATTCTTACTGGGGATGAAGGAAAGATTTTATGAAAGAGGATCTTGAAGGCCAAGTAAAATAATCTCAGACACAACCCCCTAGAGAGAAATGCATAGAGTAACACTTAAACAGCAAACATGGAGGCACAGAATAATAATAAAGATGGTGGGCTTTATTATTGCCAGGTAAACTTGTATTTGACTCCTGGTTCTGACTATTTGTGTGACCACACTGAGCCTCAGTTTCCTCATCTATAAAATGGGCATAATAACACCTCCTTCTTAAGGCTGAGAAAATGAGGCAATTGTGGTAAATTTACTGAAAGCTTTAGCCCTAACTCTGATAATATTTTGTTAACTTGTAGTTACCACTCAAATTATCTGTCATTAATAGCCTCCAAATTATTTGTAATGAAGAGTCTTAAAAGTGAAAGTCACATACTACATATCTCTGCCTTCCCATGAGAATTATGTGAGTCAGACTAGATTCCAGCCAGGCTAATCTCCCTTTCCTTCTTCACACACTCTTTGAGCACCACCGCCCACCGCTCTCTTCACTTCCAATGTGCAGCCCTCCACGCAGCCAACTCACTCTCCCCAATCTCCACAGCCCAAACCCACATCCTCTTCCGAGAAAGCTGTCCCAGACCACCCGAGGCCAAAGTAATCTCCAAAACCACAAAACCTCCTTTCACTATGTTCCTCTCGTGTTTGGTGACTTTATGTAAATGTATCATGTTCTTCAACTAAACAGCCAGTTTTCTGGAGGCCGCGCCTGCGTCTTTTACTTTAGAAGCCTCAAGAGCACTTAGCACAATAATATCTAAAAAGTACATAATAAATGAGTAGATCACAATGAGCAAAAGCTATCAAATAATTTACCCACTAACACGTGTGCTTTATTGGATACAAAAGGCTTTCCCTTAGATTATCTTATGGAATATTCCTGAAAATCTTGTTAAGCAGATTATGAATTCCTATTTATATAGGAAGGTACTGAGGTCCAGGAAGGTCAAATGACTTGGCCATTGTCACAGGGCTAGTATTTGGCAGAGCCAGGACCATAATTCTAGTCTTTTGACTTGGAGTCATGTTTCTCAGAAGCACAGGAGGCCGTTGCTACCACACGTGTTGCCAGCTTAGTCTAATCATAAAACTGCGATGATAGTATATTTACTAAACAAGGGGAGAACAGTTATACATAGGATTATATTTCAGTCTTTCTGGCTTGACCTTATCCCTCCCAGAATGATCATGTTTTTATTTTATATTTTTTTATTGTTTGGGGTTCATTGGGGGTTCAAAGAATTAGGTTACACTGATTGCATTTGTTAAAGTCCCTCTTATAGGTGTGTCCCACTCCTAAGACATGTGCCATACACTGTGACCCCCATCTCCTCATTCCCCCGCACTCCCCACCTTGAATTGATTTGAGTTTTTCTTTTATGAGGGTATGTATTAGATCATCTACTGGCTTCATATTAGAATTGAGTACATTGGATTCTTCTCCATTTTTGTGATACTTTACTAAGAAAGATGCGTTCCAACTCCATCCAGGTTAATACAAAATATGTAAAGTTTCCATCTTTTTTAATGGCTCTCTAGTATTCTATGGTATACATATACCAAAACCTGTTAATCCATCATGATCATGATTTTAAAATACCAGATCAACAATTGACTCAGTGCCTGTAGCTCAAGCAGCTAAGGCGCCAGCCACATACATCAGAGCTGGCGGGTTTGAATACAGCTTGGGCCTGCCAAACAACAATGACAACTGCAACCAAAAAATGGCCAGGTGCTGTGGCGGGCACCTGTAGTCCCAGCTACTTGGGAGGCTGAGGCAAGAGAATCGCTTAAGCCCAAGAGTTGGAGGTTGCTGTGAGCTGTGATGCCACAGCACTCTCCAGAGCGACAGCTTGAGGCTCTGTCTCAAAAAAAAAAAAAAAAAAACCAGATCAACTAACTGAATTAGATAACAAAGTAGTTCAAATGATGTCCTGTGTTGAGCCACTGAGGGACAGCAGCAGAAACAGAGCCATCTCTGGGCCTCCACCTGATCTGTCTTCTCAAACAGAAACCCTTAGGATCAATGAACCTTTGACTCCCAGGAAAACAGCTGGGAGCCAAAGTAGAGGACTCCCCTACAGGATACAGTTTGGGCTCCCTAGGCTGATATTCAAAGGCAAACCAACACCAGCTGCCTTTCAAGCTTCAGTTCCACCCCTACCTTACTTATAATTGGGGGGATGGGTCAGATGCTGGTTGGGTTTTCTGTGCATTCTTTCCTGCATCCCTTGGACCATGCTGCATCTTTATCGAGTGCTTGTCTTTTTGAACAGCACAAATTACTTAGCCTCTCTGCATCTTGGTTTCCTCAAATGTAAAATAGAAAAAAATAAGGGTATCTATTCCACAGTGTTGTTTAGAAAAATAAGTAAGTTACCACAGTTACAGTACTTAAAACAATACTAAGTACGTGGTAAGCTACCAAATGTTTGTAATAACGATGTCTTTAAACAGAATAGCCAACCCTGTCCCCCATTTATTTCCCCAGGTTTGACTTACGTCTAAAAATGAGGCTAATGATAAAATTCATAACCTATTAACCATTTACTGCATTCCAGAGTGGGTGCCACGTTCCTTTTCACAGATGATAGTAATTATCTGATACTCATATAACCCTAAAAAAGTAAAATATTACACTGACTTTATAGACGAGGATACTTCATCCCTGAGGTTACTTCATTTCAGAAAGGTTATGAAATGGTCACATTGCTTGGTGTGACTCTAAGATTTAACAACTACATTATTTCAGCAGCCTTTCCCCTTTGCTGATTATGGCCAGCAGAGCAGTTTTGGGAAATCTTCCCCTGAAGCCGCAAAGTTTCGCTCAGACTCAGAATCTGGAGAGACAGGAAGCAAATTACAACACACATCTATCCTACCATTGTCAACACGAGCAATCCTGCCAGCTCCACGGCACCCACCTCATTATTACCAAATCAGTGTTCGTAAAGTGTGTACAATTATCTAATTCATTCCAGACACATGTGCCAATCCAAGATTAAATAGTATAATATTTTGATGAAAGCCAAAAACGAAAAACTAGTCAGAATGTGTTTGATAGCAGCAGTGACAGGAGCTGGCTCTACCTAACCAGGTGTCAGGAAAACCCATGGACTGGATTAGCCAAACAACAAATATGAAAAGTGAGAAAGAAGATGGAAGTATGGGGCCTCAATGCTGTAATTTCTCAGTGAATAGTTTATTAGAAATCTCTTCAAAGTCATGAGGAAAAGCCAAGTTGGGTGTGTGTGTGGGTGGTGGTGGTGGTGGTTATTTCCCTCAGAAATTCTGTGAAGAGTTGTTTTTTTTTTTTGAGTCTCACTACGTTGCCCTGGGTAGAGTGCTGTGGTATCACAGGTCACAGCAACCTCAAACTCTTGGGCTTAAATGATTCTCTTACCTCAGCCTCCCAAGTAGCTACAGGCATCCGCCACAAAGCCTGGCATTTTTTTGTTGTTGTTGTAGTTGTTATTGTTGTTTACCCGGCCCTGGCCGGGTTCAAACCTGCAGCCCTAGTGTACATGGCCGGCACCCTAACCACTGAGCTATGGGTGCTGAGCCTCTGTGAAGTGTTTTTATAGATATTTTTTGAGCTGCCCCAAAGTTTGTCATTTACAAAGCTGGTTGAACCTAGCAAAATATTAACCTATGCTTCTGAGGACTATTTTGTTTACCAGGCTAAATAGGGATATATTTTCTTAACTACCATTTGAAAATGCTGAGAGACCAGGAGGTTGGAAAAGTATGTATTACCATAAATAATTTACAATTTATTGAATTAGTGGATATTAGCTAAGTGACACTGAGGAAATAGGTAAGAAAAGCTTAGGCCTTATATAGTCCCATAGACCTGGGTTCGTAGTCTGGCACTACAAATTTCTAGCTATATCTATTTTTTTGAAAATTATTTAATCGAAAATTTTCTCACCTGTAAAATGGGGTCTGCATAATCTTCCTCAGAGATTCTCAAGTGGTGCCGGGACCAGCAAAATCAGCATCACCTGGTGACAAGCAAGATTCTCAGATCCTGTTGCAGGGTAAGAATGAGACACTCCGGGTTGTGGGGGGGGTGTAGGCGGCAACAATCTGTGTTCTCCCAAGATCACCTGGTGACGCCGATGCCCACTAAAGTCTGAGGAGCACTGGTCTATGTGATAGGATCGTGTTAGTCCTGATTGCACATTGTAATAATCTGGACAGACTGAAAAAAACTGATGCCTTGGGTTCTACCCCCAGTGATTCGATATAATTAATCTGAGGCAAGGGCCTCAGATTTCTAAAGACTACCACTGCTCCAGGTGATTCTAATATGTTGTCAAGGTTGAGCCCTCTGCCTTACAGGGGTTGCTGTAAGGATTAACTCATTTAATATATCTTCAGCAATTAGTACACTATCTTTTTTTTTTTTTTTTTTGAGACAGAGCCTCATTTTGTTGCCCTGGGTAGAGTGCCATGGCGTCACAGCTCACAGCGACCTCAAACTCTTGGGCTTAAGTGAGGCTCTTGCCTCAGCCTCCCAAGTAACTGGGAGGCCCACCACAAGGCCTGGCTATTTTTAGAGATGAGGGCTCGCTATGGCTCAGGCTGGTCTCGAACTCCTGAGCTCAGTCAATACACCTGCCTCAGGCTCCCAGAGTGCTAGGATTACAGGCATGAGCCGCCTCACCCAGCCTAATTAGTACACTATCTTGTATACAGTAGACACTCACTACGTGTAAGCTTCTCTCAACATACTGTTTTCATTAAAAGTTCAGATAAGAAGGAAACACATAAAAATATTAACAGTGGTTTTCTCTGAGTGGTGGGATTATGAGTAATTTTTATTTTATTTTATTTTATTTTGAGATAGGGTCTTGCTCTGTTGCACAGGATAGAGTGAAGTTGTGTCATCATTGCTCACTGACACCTCACACTCCTGGGCTCAAGTGATCCTCCTGTCTCAACCTCCCAAGTAGCTGGGACTACAGGAACACACCACCACTCCCAGATAATTTTTCTATGTTTTTGCAGAGATGGGGTCTCACTCCTTGCCCAGACTCCTGACCTCAGAGATCCTCCAGAGTACTAGGATTACAGGCATGAGCCACAGCACCCAGCCTTAAATTTTCTTTTTCATAATTTTCTAAAAGCTTTCCAAATGTATAACACCTATAATCACAAAAGTAAATGGAACTAAATTTTAACAAAGTTTTCTGAGGCCGTTACCTTATAAGCCTGATATAATTATCGGGTCTCTGTCAGTTATGGAGAAATCACATTATTTTCATTTTACAGATAGAAGAACTAAATCACAGAAATAAAGACTACCTGAGTTTATACTGGATTTGCTGACATTGAAAGTCCAAACAGCTAATATAATCATAACTAATTTCTCGATGACATTTCTCATATCCCTCAGGAGAACAGTATTCTCTCTTGGTATACCACAAGATGGGAAACCAAAGGCTTCAGTGTCGAAGCTGTTCAAGTTCATTTGATTTCTAAAAACTACCTTGAGTCTCTATCACCTCCTTCAAATGGGACAAGCAACACATCTCTCAAAAAACAAACAAACAAACAAACCAGAGACAGCACTCACACATTGTTGCACAATTGTTGAGACCACACCATGCAACTTGGAGTTTTGAGGACCATGCCAAATATGATGCTGTGGAAAACGTCTGATTTTTGCTCTAGAGCAACAGCTAACACATATTTACCATCTACTATATACCAGGCACTAGACTTGGCACTTTACAAATATTTACAAAAGGAGGCTAGATAACAGGAGTGCTTCTCAAACTTTATAGTATGTCAAAGTCACCTGGGCAGGTTGTTAAAACAGAGATTGCTGACGGCCGCTGTCCCTCATACCTATAACCCTAGCACTTTGGGAGGCTGAGATGGGAGAATGCTTGAGGCCAGGAGTTCAAGACTCAGGCTGAGCAACATAGTGAGAATGTGTTTCTCCAAATATAGCAAAATAACGCAGGTGTGGTGTCATGCACCTATAGTCCCAGCCGCTTGGAATTGTGAGGCAGAAGGATCACTTAAGCCCAGGAGTTTGAGGCTGCAGAAAACAGTAAGAAAGAAAGGAAAGAGGGAGGGGAAAGGAGAGAGGAAAGGAGAGGAAGGAAGGAAGGAAGGAAGGAAGGAAGGAAGGAAGGAAGGAGGGAAGGAAGGTAGGCAGGCGGGAAGGCAGGAGGGCTGGCCGGAAGGTAGGATGGAACGAGGGACGGATGGGAGGGGGCGAGG
>CAUYRH010007076.1:0-88539 GCA_963574655.1 Perodicticus potto
GTGGCAGGCGCCTGTAGTCCCGGCTACTTGGGAGGCAGAGGCAAGAGACTCGCTTGAGCCCAGGAATTGGAGGTTGCTGTGAGCTGTGATGCCACAGCACTCTATCCAGGGTGACAGCTTGAGGCTCTGTCTCAAAAAAAAGTATCATTATTGCTTTTTCCTATACTACTGAAACTTGTCATATTAGCAAAAGTATGTGAATTAGTGGGGAGAATGATTCCTTTCCATATCCAACTATTCCATCTTGGTTTCGAAAAGCTCCCTTTCTCCATTTCTGTCTCTTTCTAAACACAAAAGGTAGGAGAGACATAATTTCCCATTCTAGTATAATACGTAGACTCCCTTTTACATTATTTTGCTCAGCACAGAGTTATGCTAAAAGTTTAGAATTATAAAAGCTTTATAAATTAAGAAGTAGATGTGCAGGGCTCAGATTTTAGGATTTAAAATTCTTATAAAAAGAAATATCCATGAGTTAGTGCTTTAATGTTTTCCTCTCCACAAAGAGAAAGCCAAATAGTTTCGTGGTCTGGTTTATGGGGCCCAATTTGCTTTATTCAATTTCCCTAATTGCTTGAAAAATTGATCTCTTGCATGTAAAATATGTTTTCTCTACTAATACAGAAATATTAATCTGATTCTAACTGATTGATTTATGTGTTCCATCTTGTATTTAGGAGAAAATTAGCTGTATTTGCAATTCTGTGGCTTTGACTTTGGAGAAGCACATGGCCAGGAGGAACACGCAGGTGTTGCCCTACTTCATAAGTTTCATGTATGCACTTATACGTTATAAACAATTATAAACATTATAAGCCTACTAAATAAACCAATAAGAGAAAGAGTGAAAAATCAGTACCTCCAATACATAATATGCATTTTGTGTGCTATTAAATACTTGAATTTTATCAACTGAATTTCATACAAAAATTTGAGAAGTGTTATCTTTAGGCCACTCTTCCGGTTATTTATTTTCCATTGTGCAATAGACCAGCATTAAATATATGTAGAGAGACCTGAACTTTTTCTACCTCTGTATTTAATTTCTTTCTTGTCATTAACATACATTTTCTAGGTTTTATACATCAAAGAAATATTAGCTACAAATATAAAGCCATTTGCTCTTTCTTGGAATACACTTCACTGTTTTCTTCCATTTTCTGGTTTTCTGACCTAATACCCAACTTATAATACGATTTACAAAAGTCACTATTTTCAATCTGCTAGAATTCAGGGACACATCAAGGTCAATTTTGCAAGCAAGGATTTAGTTGCATGTTTCAATAACTCCTGCAGAAACGATAAGTTATCTGCTATGTTACACTTGTGAGCTCGCCAATCAGATGTGGCACTGAAGGAGAGACAGCATTTTGCTACAGATACGGAAGGCCTCTCAGGGTATGGAGTGTTAACTCCTTCTGATTATTTAGTAGCAAAGTATTTCCAAGTCAAGTAAGAGAAGAGAAGGTGAGGAAATATTACTGTTACATATGCTGTAAGACAAAGTAAGTCGAGAATTGTTTATGTAAGAATTAGGGTTGATCAATAAAATAGTAATATCATTAAATAATGGATTTTTAAAAAAATAAAAATAAAATTGTGAAATAAAAATGTTGCAAACATGAACATATTGTTAACTACCAGAGAATATTCAGCTTATTATGAGATGATTTACATTACTTTGCATGTCCTGGTTTGGGAGGGCCCTTTAGCCGGCCTTGTAATGTGGAGCAAGAGGAAAGGGAGCAGAGTAGCAGCGGTGGGACCAGGCTTAAAACATGATGCATAGCAAGTGTTTCCCTTAGCACTGTGATTTCCAAATAGACAATACATCTGTGAGATATTAGACGGAAAGAGGAAACTAGCACTACCGTTGATGTTTAAAATAGTCCCCAGGTCAGTAAACATGAAAGCAAATCCTCAAAATCATCTTCCGATTTCCGTACCTTGGTACCTCAAGTGGTGTGTTGCATTTACATTCTTTGTTTCTCGGTTAGAGTCTCTCAAGTAAAAGAATTTCACCAGGAATCATTCACTCCATAGTTTACCATCTATAGCTTCTTCTCTTCTGTCTCTCTCATCTCCCCTTCAGACAAGGTAAGTCATGTCATATAATTGTCCAAGCAAGTAGCTATACTATTAGAGAGAATAATCAGTTTGGGTATTAATAGGATAAATTGGAGACATGTATAATTTTCTTGTGTTCACTTTTTACTAAACCCAAGAATTTTCTTGTGTCTCCCCAGATGAAATTAATCTCTGTTCCACATGACATTCTACTCATATTGGGATATCCTTGAAGCTAACGTTACCTTCTGCTTGAGATAATAAGTGGGAGTTCCAATGCGTTGTCTCCTTCTGTAATGACTTTGAAGCCTGTTATCCCATCATTCTCATTTCGAGGCTTTGAATCATGGTCAAAGGCCTTTACAATTAAATTTTAAAATAATGCATACCAATAAACTTAAAAGGAAAATAACTATCATTTAGTTATTTCAATAACTTGGCTTCTTATATTTTATAAAGCGGTAGGATGGGTGTTCTCAAAAATGTGTTAGAAAATCTAGTTTATATGAAATGGAAAAGTAGTCACAAGGAAAGTGAGATGAGTCACTATATGCATAAATAAGAAAATCATTAAAGGAAACTCGAAAGAATAAAAAAAATCTGGTAAGTGTGGCAACAGCTATGCTTTTAAAATTAATATACAGAAAACAACACCATTCTTCCCAATTGTACTAATGTCAAACTCAGAAATAAACAGCAAATTGATAGAATATGAAATGAGTGAATAGGTGAGGGGGTGGGTGGGAAAGACTTGCAAACTAAATATTTTATGCTGGGACAATGTGTGACTTATATGCAAATTCAGAAATTACTGGCCATATTTACCCTTCCTCATTAACTAAGAATAAGACTCCAATGTACCCATCAAAATGTATATTTTTAGTATAACATTTTATTTTCATAATTAGAGAGGGGTGCCAAAATAAATTGCCAACATTTATATTGGGTAATAGGAAAGGCACAGTCAGAGTATTTCAGGAGCTGTGTGAGGCCACCTGCTCTACTAAAAGGAACATTGCCTGGGGTTCAGCCAGACTGAAAATACAGGATCATTATTATTATTATTATTACATTTCCCCCTTCAGATAGATCCTATAATAAGGTCATTCTATAATAGGGAAATAGTTGGTGGCTTGATTTTGTATTTTGAACAATGCATCATATATTTTTTCTGAAATTTTATTTAATATTTGAGTAAGATTTATTTAATCTTACTATCCCCATATATTAATTTGACACTGTGTTCCTACTTATTAAAATTATTGAAAACACTATAATTAAAAGTATAGGTAGGATAGTATATATTTTTAACAACTAAGATTATAATTACTTACAATTCAACCTCGACTTCATTAGCTAGTGAAGGAAATAGTGGTAAAGTATTTAGAAAACCGGCGGACACAACCAGTAGGCAATAAGAGTAAGCAATCTTTTTCTTCTCATACAGGAATCTTTAAATATAATGAATTAAGGTAAAATATTAAGTAATTTTCTACATTGCATCTGTAATCTGTCACAAGTGAGTAATTGGGCTTCTCACTCCATTCAAGTTTTGACAGTAATATGATTTGGCAGACACGCTGAGGATTATTTATTTATTTGTTTTGCCCAGAGGCTGCTGTCTTTAAACACATGATATTTCCAATGCCTTCAAAGATATATTTAAATTTAAAATTTTACTGGGTCTTTAGTTTAAAAACTAGCATCAGGTAAACATTAAAATTATCAGTACATGCTTTTCAGTCAAGTCAATACCTGAAGTCACAAAGGATTCCTACAGAACTTAAAATAGTACACATTCCTGATTCAGTAAGTGTCCAATTTTCAGTTATGCTTTAATCATAATTTGTTAACCAAACACAAAAGTTGAAATTCTGCTCGTTTCAGGCTCATATTTATACATCAAGTATTTAATGTTAAACATAAAACTATGTTTCTTCAGGTGATTAAAATTTTTATCTCATATTTTTAATTTTATAACTCAAATACTAAAAGTTAATTGTGGATTCTGACTTATAAATATCTGTGATATATACATTTCAAGAAGAGCCCCTATTGTACTGTCCCTTAAGGGAGAACTAAATATGTCAATATCCTGTAATAAAAACTTCTTTATATAAGGTTATTGGGGAAGGGTGTGTGTCATATACCGAAGATCTGCACACTCTTTCATCTTTTCTAGTACTCTACTTCTTGATGGTCAAGATCCTGGTCAAGATTTATGAATCACAAATGACTCAGGTGATTGCATCTTGCAGGACTGCCTGCACATTGATTTTTAATTAATAGCTGGTGAGAGCTGTTAGACAAAATTCCTCTCCTAAAACTGAATTGTTGCACTAAGGTATCTCATCCTCAGCGCTGTTATTAAAATTCAGGTTTTGTCCCCTTTCCTAGTGTTGCTTACATTCAGAGTCATTATGAGGAAGAGTTATAAGTAGACACTGCCTATTAGCCAGCGTCTCGTGTCTTCACATGGTATAATACTTATTATTATTAATTCAAATTGGCCTTTTAAAGCCTTTCTTCAGCTCTGAAAGGCATATAGTTCTTTATTGTCCTGGAGTATTTTCTTTATGTTTCTCAGGGCATGTTAATGAGAAGTAAATAAATTGCCTAGGTCCTTATAGGGCCTTTCTCTCTGTACATTGTGACTCAGTAATGCTTGTGAAATCCACTTAGCAAAAAGTTGAAGAGTGTGGAAATCAAAATTATTTTTAATTAAAATAAAATAATAGACTGGAATAAAAAATTAAATATTAGAGGGCATCACCTCAAAATAACCTCTTTTGTCAATACTGAGTGATATCTATATGTGTAAACACACACATACAATCACATCGTTACTGTGATCAGTTTAAAAAAAGAAAGAAAAGAGAAAACAATAAACTTTTTTAAAAATAAAAAAAAGAAAAGAAAAAAAGAAAGCCATTGATCTTGAACAGGCACTGAAAGGTATTGCTTGTCACAGGTCACTTCTGACAGCACTTGTCAGGGCCCAGGACTGGCCAGCTCTCGGGCTGGCTTAACGAGGTTCTAGATGCGGACCGCTAAGCTGCCTTGCTCAGGTCTCTACTTCAGCTGAAGATAGAGAGAGTGTGTCTTAGAGAGAGAAAAGCAGTCTTCTTAGAAAGATAGATCTTAGTCTTTAGCAGAGCTTAGTGATCTACAGCAGAGAGACACCGTGCTGGCGTTCTGCAGGCAGGAGAGGAGACAGAGTCAGAGCAAGCGCGTCTATGATAGAATGCGCATGCTCCCTGACTGCCTTCTCTAGCCTAATATAAGGCTGATCTCGTGCCTGTCAACACCACAGGTGTAAAGACTACCAATTCAGGCTTGGCGCCTGTGGCTCAGCGGGCTAAGGCGCCAGCCACTTACACCTGAGCTGGCAGGTTTGACTCCAGCCCTGGCCCGCCAAACAACAATGACGGCTGCAACCAAAAAATGGCAGGGCGTTGTGGCAGGTGCCTGTAGTCCGAGCTACTTGGGAGGTGGAGGCAAGAGACTCGCTTGAGCCCAGGAGTTGGAGGTTGCTATGAGCTGTGATGCCACAGCACTCTATCCAGGGTGACAGCTTGAGACTCTGTCTCAAGAAAAAAAAAAAAGACTGCCAATTCACCACTGCTCTCTACTCATGAGCTCTCATGCTTGTTAGGAGAGCTCAATCTCTCTCCATGCCCTTTCCACCCAGGTGTTCCATTACTGAGCTATACACTTATTTCTTAGAACTCTCACTCCTCCTAGCCATAGGCTATACAGGCTGCAACAATTGCTCAACCCAATAATCAAGGGCACTCACACATAACATGAAGACAAAAGGTATAAAATTACCTTCAAATATAAATATTCAATTGAAGTTGAAAGTTTGCGTGGTCTTAATAATTATACTTTTGGGGAATCCATGACAATTCTATGCAAAATAGTACGCTTTCTAAAAATTACTTGAGCTTTACCACCTTTTTTTTTTTTTTTTTTTTTTTTTAGGTAGTGCTGATGTATTTGTTAGTGAAAACACAAAATTCCATCTTTTATCCTTGATCTGATCATTTGCTATGGAAAACTTCCAAGGGTGATGAGTACCTGTAGGATCACAGAGAAAATTTCTGGTATTATTTTGCTCATTCTGCTATTTCAGAAAGACAATAAACCTCTAGGTCTCCTAAAAAATATTTAATTGAAATAATGAAATTATATTTTAGTGATGCTCTGATGTGCTAGGAATGAAGCTGAATGCTTTCATCTATTTTGTCATCCCAGTTATCCAAAATGAGTTATGCTTCCAGGGTATAAAAATTAAAAAACTCAGTGGAACTTAAACATATCACAGATTCATAAAGAATGAAATTGAGACTTATGTCTGTCTCCACTGCCATTAATACTCGAGTTTGACATCCAATGTATTTATTTCTCCATCAAGAGCTCAATCTCCTTTTTAGTCCCAAGCTCACTGGGGCTATCTCCAACCACCACCTAAGAAGTTGGTGGCTGCTGAGTTCAGTATAGCCATGACGCCTTCCCTCTCACAACGCATGACTCCGTGTTAGTGATTTCACATTTACACTTATCATCTTTTATTCTAATCACCCCATGAAGAAATAGGACACAACTTTTCAGTGTTAGTAATTAATAAAATACAATTGTTTAAAACATCCAACTTTATATTACTAGCCACCAAAGTAAATATAGTATTAGAAAATTGTCTAGCACATGATAGGTTAACAATAAAGTTTATTTTCATAGGCCATCAGAGAGCAATCTGTATTTATATATAATACACTCAAATAAAAATAAGTATTTTTCTGACTTTTAAATATAATCAAACAGGTAAGTGACAGGACTTATTACCCCTTTCAAATTTTGGCAATAATATGAACTGAAAAATAGGCAAAATACATTTTTTTCTTGGCCCAAAAGCTATTGTCACATGGTTCTCATTTTATAATGACTTATTGTAAGTTTTCAAATCAGAGTTTTGATTAGTCTTTAAGAAAGAAAAATTCTGAATCAAAATTTCTGAAAGAAAAATTCTGAAAAATTCTGAAAACAAATGCAAGATAAATTTCAAACTAAACTCAGTATTTCTCCTTCTCTTATCAATTGGGTCATTATGCTTCTGCTTCTTATCTCTTATTAACCATGTAACCCACATACATGTACCGGGAGGAGATTGTTTCCTTAAGCAAAAAGACACCTTTTTGGGTCCAAGACATATGCCTGTGTAGCCCCAAACTGCTAGATATGCTAATTGAAAATGTGATCTTATATATCCTGTATAAAATTTCTTTAATGTTTCTCAAAACTTTAAAATAAAGTAAAAAAATTTTAGTAAATATCAGAAAAATCCCTCTTGCTTACTTCTTTCCAGCTGTATACTTTCATCCATCTCCTTTATTTGAGCTTGGCTTCTGCAGCACAGTGGCTAAGGTACCAGCCACATACACCGAGGGTGGCAGGTTCGAACCCAGCCTGGGCCAGCTAAAAAACAGTGATATCTCCTTTATTTGTTTTTGTATTAAACTGAGCTAATCACTGTCTCAATCTTGTCATGCCTCCCATATTCACCACCACATTCAATCCATTCCTGTTTATAGGTGTCTGTGTAATTGTTTCCCATCCTGATAAATATTAATGTATAATCAATACCTGAATAGTACTTTTAATGAATGATAAATAATATAGCTGATCATTAATGTCTCAGCTACTACCAAAACTTCTTCAACTTTAAACTATATATCTTGTTAATTCAATCTTTAATACAGCCAGATATAGTGGAATCAATACAGTATTTTAGATAATCACTTTAAAAAATAACATGTGTCTATGTCTATATATGTATATAATATATGTATATACATATATACATACATATATATGCAATCCAATTTAATTTTATCTAGATTCAACCATAATCAAAGTGTAGCTTTGGTTTAAATTATCAGAGCCATCATTATAGATGGTACATCAGGATGATTGCTCTGGCTCTCTGCTATTAAAGGAAAGGCACCTGCTCTAACAAATTCGGAGAAGTGCCAGGTAGGAGGAGCAGGAAGGGGATCCACCAGGTGGTGAAAATTAGAACTTACAAGAGACAATAATACACTGAACTGAATGTAGGCTGTCTTCCAGCCACAGAAAACCTGAGCTCAGGGCAATGCTGACCAGCTTCCAACAGCTACATTCAACTTCCCCATTTTCCTGATTATATTTGCATGTCTTGAAAATTTCCTTTTAATCAACGTCCTCATTTATACAAAGAGTACAGGTAAGGAGGAACTAAGAGCATGCTATACATATAGGAGAAATTCTTGCAAATTAAAACTGACTTTTTTAAATTAAATCATAGCTGGGTACATTAATGCAATAATGGGGTACAATGTGTTGGTTTATATACAATTTGAAATATCTTCATTGAACTGGTTAACATAGCTTTCATGGCGTTTTCTTGGTTATTGTGTTCAGATATTTATATTCTACATTTAGTAATTTTCACCTGTACCCTTCTAAGATGCACCACAGGTGTCGACCCACCAATTACTCTCCGTCCACCCACTCTCTCTCCTCCCCTCCCCTCCCTTGCCCTTTTCCCCATATTCTTGTGCTATAGTTGGGTTTTAGCCTTCATATGAAAGCTATAAATTAGTTTCATAGTAGGGCTGTGTACATTGGATACTTTTTCTTCCATTCTTGAGATACTTTGCTAAGATGCTTTCACTTTGGTTCTCTAAATACAGTTCTTCTGTTATTTGTTCTTCATGGCTCCTCCTTCTTATAAGGAAGTTATTTTTCTCTCATTTTTTTTTTCTGCCAACTTCAATCATCTTATCAGGAAATATGACCATCTTGGGAACTGAGAAATTTCTTCAGTTGACTTCTTACCCTTAGATGGTTGGGTAATTTTATGTCTCAAATATTCATAGTCTCTTCAGTCTGTGGTTAGTTTGAAATGTAATTCTCACAAAAATGTAGTCAGATTCTTCTCAATTTTATTATCACCAGCTCCATCTGCTAGGAAGAGTTCTATTTATAGGCCCTTTATAGAAAAAATTCTCAATTTGCTATTTTTTATTGCAACCATGCCCTCCTCTCAATTTGAATATAGCTACTTTATGCATAAAAGATGTCATGAAAGAGCTGTGTCATTTTATAATTTCTCTAAGCATATTGCAGTGCCTCTGTAAGTTGACCACCTTAGGGACCATATTAAACTGGTCGACCTATGGAGGTGATCAACATAAGGAACTAGGCCACTGTACTGATATGTACAAGTGGCTCGTGTCTGGTCTATGAAAATTAGGTCCCCATAAGGAGCTGGTCAGCTTTGGAGGTCCTACTGTATTTTAAAATTAAACGATTTACTTGTTGCTACATATTTAACAGAGTGTTTAATCTGTTCACTGTTGGTGTAATGTCAGACTCCCTGGTAAATAGGCTTTTAGGCTTCCATATTTATATGCAGAATTTTGAGGAATACTCTGTGAAATAATACTATTAAGGAATATTGTAAAATCAGGTTAGTAATCCCCTAATCATGCTCTTAAACACTCATGTCACTTCTAAAACTTCATTCATCATGACTAAAAGCGTTCTCTGATATGAGTCCTGATATCAACTCCTCTTCCTAATTTCTATTGTCTGTTATTATCCTGCTTTGAATCAAATACTTTTACAATTGGTCTAAAGTCATACAAGCCATCTCACACTTGCATCAGTGTGTGTGATGCTAATACAATGTGGTTTACTCATCCAGAACTTTTGGCCTCTAGATTGAATTGTCCATGCCACCTCACCCATCTGCTCCCCTAGTCAACGAATAATAGTAACTTTCTAATCTGAATAAATGCTCCGTATTGTCTGTATAGAAGAGGAAATAAAAGCGTTCACACAGGGAATTCTACTGCTTCCTCCCACCAGCCGATGATACCCGTGTCATATGTTCCGAGTCCATCCTTCCTCCCTTCTGTTGCTGCTCCCCTAAGACAAATACGTTTGCTTACCTTCTTGGTTCTGTAATCAAATTTGAATACACACACACCTTTTCATTCTTTGGCCAATAACCCTAATATCACGAAAGAAAATATATATTTACTATTCTGAAACATACTATAAATCAAAATTGCATTTAAAATGGTCCACTATTTTTTGCTTCCATAATTTCTCCTTAGATACAATGTCAAATATGCTATGACTTCACCATTTGCCAGTATTAAATGGCTATTTTTGTTCTGTCTAGTCTAGACTTGGCCTCTGAATTTCAGTGGTATGAATCTAACTGCCTTCTCTATTAGTATATTTCACAATCTGTTCATCATTTTAGCTTAATCAAATATTGGTTCTTTTCCAAAATTCTCTGCATTAATGACTTTTCATGTATGCACCACGATCAGCCACATATTTAGAATCACTTTTAAATCTATGTTATCACTTTAAATTTTGATTTTTTTCCTTCCTTCCCCCAACCTGCTATTTAATCCGTCCACTTTTCAAAGAGCAAAATAATCCTGGCCAAGACATAGTACACATGTCTTTTGCAAACACTGTTTTCCCTAAAATACTAAAATCCATCTTTCTCTCCAACCCCCATCATGACCACCTAAAGCATGTTTACTAATTCAGTGCCTTTCATTATTTCCAAGAATTTTCATCTGACCCTGTTCAAATTTTCTTAATTATTCTCTTCTAAATCAGCCTGTACACTTGTGATAAATATAAAATTATATGTTAATCATTTGTTTAAATTTCTAAACCATAGCATGGGCATTAAAATTCATTCACTAAATTTTACGGAAAACTGCGTAATTAGCTTTTACATACTTGGAGCATACTTTATGCGGTAGTGCAGCATTATAAAAACAACTGTGAAAGTTGAACCTAGGTGAGGCAACTTGATAATGAACAGGAAAAAGTATGATGGTCCCATGATCATTAAAATTTTTGTCAAATATGAAAAAAGTCTTACTATCTTACTATTTTTTTCCTTAAAAATCTACAAGGAAATGAAAGAATAGCAAAATCAATATTTATATAGTCCTTTATAATTCACATAATGAATATTCAGAATTTAATGCATTATTTCCTTGTGAAAACTTATTACAAGTAGTTTGGGCAGTTCTTGCTTTATTCTTGTTCTATATAATACCGAGCAAACCAGTTTTCTATTTCTTGGAGAATATTCATATTCCTTTCTAAATTTGGAACAGCTTTTGAAATTGTATACTTTGAGCATTCAGTGTCTTGAAATAGCTCTGCAAGTCTCTTAGTGCAAGCTTCTGTATAGGCATTGCGTCCTCTGGAACAACTTTATCCCTTTCATCACAGCTACTTTTCTCATTTCTGTCTTTAAGTTGACCTTACTAAGATCCTCTGTGTATTTAGAGTCTTGACAGTGTCAATGTCAACATTGTCATTGTCAACCACTATTCTATAATATCTTTGACGTGGGACTTAAATTTTACTTCAAGTGTTATCATTTTTAAAAAATTCTTTGAACTTTCAGTGTTATTGATCAATGCCCTCTTTTGATTATCTACTTTTGTAAATGTTATGAAAGCAACACAATACATTCCCAACAGTTGTATGAGATATTTATTAACTATCTTCTCAAGTCACTTCAATTTTTTTTTTTTTTTTTTTCAGTTTTGGCCGGGGCTGGGTTTGAACCTACCACCTCTGGCATATAGGCCAGCGCCCTACTCCTTTGAGCCCCGGGTGCTGCCTCAGGTCACTTTAATTTTCAAAGCAGCACATGTGTGGCGGATTTTCTTATAACAAATGATCTACTATTCTTAAAACCAAATTGATACACAACATATAAACTATAGGAGACTCTAAATATATATCATATTCGTTTCTACAACATGCCACACGAGAGAATTTTGTCATCAGCCTGATTTTTATTTGCTTGTTTTAGCAAGCTTGTGTTTGTCAACTTCCTGGCCTGGGATGTTGAGAACTTATTACCTGTTAAAAAGTTCACAAACTTCTACTAGCACCTTGGGTGCTTTAATTTTCCTTCAAACTAGTTATTCATTTGAATCCGTGTCAATCTCTATCTATTTATCTCAGAGAATATAGCTCTTTACATCTAAGAATAATTGTCTTACGTTTTCTGTGCATCTTCGGTGAAGATTATGTATCTACACGTTAGCTCCTCTCTCTTTATCTTCCTAATCTTTCACTTTCTAATCCGTACACAGATTGTGAATCTCTTATCTAAAACGGTTAGGACCAAACGTGTTTCAGATTTCAGATTTTTTCAAATTTGGGGATATAAGCATAGACATAATTAGGTATCTTGGGATAGGACATGAATCTAAACCCAAAATTCACCTCTTCATTTCTACCTTATATACGTGGTCTGAAAGTAATTATATGCAATATATTTGATAATTCTGTGCATAAAAGAAAGTTTTTTCATTTCAAATTAAAATGAGGGAAGAGATGATCAGGTTTCCTTGTTTGCATTTGTTAAGTAAAGTCCAAGTGTAGTTGAGTGCTTCACCCCGGAGAGTGACATTACCTTTACATTGTGCCCACTAGGTAAGAGCTTGCCACTACCCCGTCCCCTCTCCCCTCCCTTCTCCCCTCCATTTGAATTCAACTCTTTTTTTCTCGTGTGGGCATGCAGTTATGAACAAAAGTTATGACTGCATCCCGAATGTTCCACTTGCTGTGTCACCCAGAAGATTTCACGTTTTGGAGTATTTTTGGATTAGGGCTATATTTCAGTTTGCATATTACTTTGTTATTTGGTTTGCTTTTTTGGGGGGGGGTAAAATCTATTAAGTTCACCTTCCACATTTCTGGCTCAAATAATCACGTGCGATCATGGTTCTACCCTACACGAAACCAATTTTAATTCTTCTATTAAGTTCTTACTTTAATTCCTTTCTGCTTATTTTCCTATTTCCTTTCACATCTATTCAAACTTTGTTTTCCTTGTCTAAATGCACAGACATGAAAATTTATGAACGTTTTATCTGCATTTCATTCCTCATTGTCAAAAATTCTCAAAAGTTGTGTGCTTACCTTCCAATGTCTCTAATAGAATTACTCCTTACTTATTCTGTGGTATTTTTTTGTGCTCCTAAGCTATACAGATATATATCTGTGGAATGAGCTTGCTGCCCTAAGCCCAACTTTCAGTCCAACTGTGGTGATTTAAAGTCCTTTTTAGATCTGTACCCAGATTTTAATTTCAAATGTAGCCCTTCCATTGAGGGCATAGCTATCTTTTGACCAGACTGGTTGGCTCCATTGCTAAGAATATACTCACTGATAATGATTCCTAGAACTGAAGGTACTTGGTTTATTTAGTTTGGTACTTATGCCTAAAATGACTCATAGATGGGCAACTATACTCGTAACAGAACTATCACTTTTTAAAGGCTTAATTTCTTTTTTCTTTTTTTTAATTTTTATTAAATCATAATTGTGTACATGTATGCCATAGAATACTATGCAGCCTTAAAGAAAGATGGAGACTTTACTTCTTTCATGTTTACATGGATGGAACTGGAACATATTCTTCTTTGCAAAGTATCTCAAGAATGGAAAAAGTGTCCAATGTACTCAGCCCTACTGTGAAGCTAATATATAGGCTTAATTTCTTAATATTAGAGTTCACCCACTAATATGTAAGGGAAGCCACAGCAACACTATTTTCCTTCCTGGCAACATGAAGTTTTGTGTTCTAAAAACATGATTTTGGCAAAATAATTTTTTGAAGCTTGGAGATTCGATTCATTTCTAAATTTCTTGAGTGTAGGTACAATGAAGTGATAACCCGTATTTCCTAATAACATTACAGACACTAGTAGATGATACAGCATAATGGTTAATGAGCCTTTGGAGATAAATGGGCTTATTTAAACCCTTAGCACTAAGGCTGGGGGTAATGGCTCACGCCTGCAATCCTAGCACTCTGGGAGGCTGAGGTGGGTGGATCATCTGAGCTCACAGGTTCAAGACCAGCCTGAGCCAGCGTGAGACCTTGTCTCTAAAAACAGCCAGGCATTGTGGTGGGCACCTGTAGTCCCAGATACTTGGACTTGGGAGGCTGAGGCAACAAAACAACTTGAGCCCAAGAGTTTGAGGTTGCTGTGAGCTGTGACATCCTGGCATTCTACCAAGGGTGACAAAGTGAGACTCTGTCTCAAAAACAAAACGAAACAAAAACAAACAAAAAGAAAACCTTAGCACTACTGCTAAAGATATGATGGTAGGCACACCTGTTTGGGTGCTGTGACAGAGATAAATCTAATAGTCTCTAATATGACAGCTTTACCAGTTTGCTTTTAGACTAGGCAACCAAACTCTATGGTACAAGAAAGGTGACAGAAACTCCCTTATATTTAAAAGTGAACAATAACCTCCTAAAATAAAAAGTGCTTGAATTTGAAAATAGTAAAAAAATAGTCTAGAGATCATAAACCAGATAAAAATATGAGATATAGTAACTGGAACCACTATGGTTCTCTCTTGTTATAGGATTACACAAAGACACATTTTTATTGTACACGTTATTTAAATGAACTGATCAAGGACTGTGCTCTAAAATCTTTGTTTGTGAAGATTTTGCTCCACCAATGAAGCTAGAGGATGGTTGCCGAATAGATTATTGTGATGGAACAGCAAATTCTTTGAAACATTAATTTATCCACAATATTTATATCTCATCTCAAATAATATCATGTCATGGAGAAAAACCCAGTACAAAAGAGCAATCATATTCTATGGCATAACTAATTTATTTTGTGTTTACTTACAGCTATCTGACATATTATTATAGACATTGCTTTACCTGAGGATATACTTTAAGTTGAAAATTCAACTAATGTTGATATGTTATTTATATGAAACTAGAAAATATTTTAAATAATTAAGATATGATAAGAGCACACATAATATAGAATTATTATATAAATAGAAAAAAAAAATCCCTTTCTCAACATTTGAATAGAATTTAATAGTAAGTGAGAAAAATCAGTGTAAAAAGTTTTATCTAGCCTTCCAAAACACAGATAGCACAATTGTATGTGCAAAAGATATTTTATCACCAGAATTCTGAAGTAACAGCAGAATAGTCAGTAAGAGGTACTTGATTCTTTTTGAAGTAGTTTTATTAATAAATCAGTTTTATAGAGAAAACTATTTTTAGTCATTTTGCTGACTTGAAAGGATTTCCTCTAAAGGTTTGCTCTTGATTTTTCCTCCCTATTTAGTGAAAAATGACTTACAATGGGGGGTAAGAAAGAAAAAAGATTGGAAGTCCACAGCACTGATCTTTTGCCACGTTTTTTGAAATGTCTTCACTTGGAGGATGGTTGCATGCCATATTCAGAACAAGGGTCAAAGTCAGCTTCCCAGGCAGATGTGGAAGGCCATTCTTCTCGTACTTAAGGGCAGCATTCAGCTGATTACAAGAAGTGAAAGTAGGTGACTCTAACTGCTTCATGGTCTGAAATTCCTCCTCAAGGGGTCTTTCCAAGATGAGAAATGGGTAAAAGTGATAGTTGTGGTCTCCCATTTATGTTATAGCATCTAATTTGACTTAATTAAAAATAACACCAATATTTTAGTTACAATCTGTCTGAAAATTTTGCCAACTCCTTATTTGTTTCAGGTATTAAAGGTGAATTAAGGGATGGTAAAATAAGAAACCTGTATGTCACCATTACTGTTTCAGTGTACTACATTTGTGCCGTAGTTGGATTATCTTCACACTGGAGGCCTGGGCCTGTTCTCACTTCTGGACATGTCTCATAGTCTGAAATTCACCTCGTTGAATTTAAGGATGGGGCGTCCTAGTCAGGGACTTTTAATATGATGTTTAACGTTCAAAATTTCCCTGAAGTCACTCCCTCCTACCTATTCTACATTGCTTACAGATGCACAGCTCGATGGCTTGAGCTTAGTTTAATAAGGTGAACATCTTGGCTTTGAGCAACATGACCAGTGAGTTATTAAACACTTTTCAGTAAACTCATGCCCACACTCTCCTGAAACTAAGACGTGTGGCACACATTCCAGAAGTTAATTTTCAGTTGGCAAAGAGAGTCTTTTTACCACTGAGAAAGAACCCTACGGGTGTGCCTAAGATTTTTTGTTTTTTGCAGTTTTTGGTCGGGGCTGGGTTTGAACCCGCCACCTCTGGTGTATGGGGGCAGTGCCCTACTGCTTTGAGCCACAGGCGCCGCCCTGTGCCTGATATTTTTACGGCTCTCCCAAGGTTTGTTACTTTGCTAGTGACCGTACTCATTACATTTACTAAACCTATTCTTCAGCACGAACTGTGGAGCTTCAAGGATATTTATTCAACTTATCAATTCAAAATTGTATCCTAATATTTGAGCTAATATCCCAGACAACAATGAGGAAAATATTCCTTTACATTGTTATAAGAGCAAGAATTACCTAAAAAATGTAAGAAAGCAAACAATTACTAAGAAAAGTTCATTTTGTATCAAAATTACAAATGGAACTTGCATATTTTCCGTATCTGCTAACGTTCCACATGAATCACAACAAAATTTATAATAAGTAATCCCATTTAGGATTAAACTTATTATAAAACTCAACAAATGTTTAATGTGTCCTATCATATTCCATGAATTTTGATATATATTAATGACTCAATGAAGTAAAAGAAAGATATTACCTCTTTCATCAGAACTATTTTAGAAAGTAACCAAATTGCTTAATACATTATAATACTATTATCATATATTACCTGATTTTTTGCTAGTATCATTATTTATTATACATGTGTACATGTATCTATGCTATTTTTGTGATATGTAAAAAGTAGTACATTTTTAATCCATTCAGCTTCCATAAACTGCTAATTTTACCTCGTGGTTATACAAAAATAATGAAAAAGGTAAGCAAGTTATTCAGCACAGCATTACTAGAATAAAAGCATCTATGTACAGAAGAAAAACTGACTTAAGTTTGTCACAATGTGTTTATATGATGAAATAATGAGTAGGTATTTAAAATAATGGCATACAAGATTACAACATAAAGATTACAACATTATTTCTGTACTAAATGAGAGAGTGAAAATAGCCAATTAAAGAAAGGCAAGTGATTACATACTTTTTATTTGAGACAGATTCTCACTATGTTGCCCTCCGTAGACTGCTGTAGTTGTTATTGTTGCTTGGCAGGCCTGGGCCGGGTTCAAACCTGCCAGCCCTGGTATATGTGGCTGGTGCCCTAGTCGTTGAACTACAGGCACCAAGCCATACTTTAAAAAATGTATGTGTTTACAAATGGCGCCAGGGGCTCAGCGAGTTGGGCACCGGCCCCATATACCAAGGGCTGCGGGTTCAAACCCAACCCCGGCCGAACTGCATCAAAAATTAGCCGGGCGCTGTGGCAGGCACCTGTGGCCCCAACTACTTGGGAGACTGAGGCAAGAGAATCGCTTAAGCCTAAGAGCTGGAGGTTGCTGTGAGCTGTGACTCCACAGCACTCTATGGAGGGTGATAGAGTGAGACTCTGTCTCTACAAAAAAAAAAAAAAAAAAAAAGTATGTGTTTACAAATACCTCAAACTCTTGGGCTTAAGTGATTCTCTTGCTTCAGCCTTCCAAGTAGCTGGGACTACATGTGCCCACCACAACACCTGGCTATCTACTTAACAGATACTTTTTTCCCTACATTTCTCTTTATAGTTTCTTAGCAATATTCATACATTTAATTACTCCAAAAGTTATGATAGGACATTTTGGGGGAAAAAGCAGGACTATAATGTTTAACTTGATGTTACAGTTACATAAATATTGATCAACTGTTCATATTTTTACATGAGTGATTATTCAATTTAAACTGTGAAAAGAGACATTTTATGACTCATTATATATTTTTGAAGTATAGTACATACACATAGACTTTTAATTTCCCTACAAATTCATGATTTTTTCCTCTGAAATATAATTAGTAATCTTGTAGAAAGAGATTTTGACTAATTAAAATATTAGTTATTACAAGTAATTCAGAATTTATTTAAGAAATATTTGTAAAATTTTAAAACATAGTAGTGAAATGATTAGGGGTATATAATCTCTACACTTGATCTTTGATAGGTCTGTCTGAATGTTCCCAGATTCTCAGTGTCAAGAATGAGTACTGAGACGGGGTTGACCCCACATTGGAGTGATCACAGATACAAAGCAATCACACATACACATTTACTGCAAATATGTATGTCTCAGAGGAAGAGATGAGTCATTCTCCACTAGTGGAGGAAGGCCCTGAAATCTAAGCGCACACTGTCTTTTAAATGCTCACTAGCTCATCTTGCTTTTCTTCTGCCAGGATTGCTTGCCATTTCCCTGCCTTTGGACTGATTGATTGATAGGTTAGATACATAGTGAGTTATATAACAGGCAAGATTTTTTTAAATTAAATCATAGCTGTGTACATTATTGCAATCAAGGGATACAATGTGCTGGTTTCATATACAATCTGTAATATTTTCATCAAACTGTTTAACATAGCCTTCATGGCATTTTCTTAGTTATTATATGAAGACATTTGTATTCTACATTTAGTAAGTTTCATCTGTACCCTACTACGATGCACCATAGGTGTGATCCCACCAATTACCCTCCCTCCACTCATCCTTCCCCCTCCCCTCCCCTCCCTTGCCCTTTTCCCCATATTCTTGTGCTATAATTGGGTTATAGCTTTCATATGAAAGCTATAAATTAGCTTCATAGTAGGGCTGAGTATGTTGAATACTTTTTCTTCCATTCTTGAGATACTTTGCTAAGAAGAATATGTTCCAGCTCCATCCATGTAAACATGAAAGAGATAAAGTTTTCATCTTTCTTTAAGGCTGTATAATATTCTATGGTATACATGTACCACAATTTATTAATCCATTCATGGATCGATGGGCACTTGGGCTTCTTCCCTGACTTAGCAACTATGAATTGGGCTACAAGAAACATTCTGGTACAAATATCTTTGTTATAATGTGGGTTTTGGTGTTCTGGGTATATACCTAGTAAAGGAATTATAGGATCAAATGGCATAGAGATTTTAGATCTCTAAGTATTCTCCAAACATCCTTCCAAAAGGAACGTATTACTTTGCATTCCCACCAGCAATGTAGAAGTGTTCCCTTTTCACCACATCCACGCCAGCATCTCTGGTTTTGGGATTTTGTTCTGTGGGCTAATCTTACTGGAGTTAGATGATATCTCAAAGTAGTTTTGATTTGCATTTCTCCAATGATTAAGGATGGTGAGCATTTTTTTTCATGTGTCTGTAGGCCATGTACCTTTGAATTCCTTGACTTCTTGAGACAATTTTTGAAATGCTGCCTGAATTTCTAATTCCAACTTTTCCTCTATTTTATTGATCTTATTTTCAATCAAATTCTGAATTTGGTTTCTGACATCACAGCCATCTGTTTATGCATAGGATCTTCAGTTGTGTCCGCCAAATTGTTCCTTGGGGGGTTGATCTACTCTGGTTGTTCATGTTGCTGGAGCTTTTCTGCTGATTCTTCCCCATGATTATTTTGCACCATTTGGCTAGATGAGCAGATAAGGATAAGTTGGTTTGGGGGTTCTAGGAGTAGTGATTGGCCAGTCCTTTGCCTGAAAGCTGGGACTGACATCTGTGCCTTTTTCCTAGAGTTTTGCCAAGGACCCATACAGTACTACTGCCTGAGAAACTGGGGACCTTCTTGGTGTGGTGAGGTTAAGTGGCTCTGTCTTGTTTACAGTTGGTCTCTCTCTTACCCTAGAGAATCAGTTACTCTGGGTTGAAGTCTGAGCTGTGGAGAAATACCAGCAGTTAAGTCAATGCACCTCCACCCCCACAGGCAACAGTTGGAAAAGGAAAATCAAACCTTCCCACTACCAAACACCCAGGGTACCACTTGGAATAGTCCTCGGGTGATTGGCCCAGTTGAAGAGGTCCCAATCAATTGTCCCAGTCAGCACCGGCCTCAGGTGGGACAGTTCAAAAGGTTTCCGGCATCTAGATAAAAGGGGTCTGCTGGCAGCTCTAGTATAACTCACTCCAGTGCTCCGTGAGATCAGAAGGAACCCCCCAGCAAATAAATTAGTCTGGGAAGGTTGATGCCTCCTTCCTCACCTTGTATCTCTGTCATATCCAGTCACTGGTAACCCGCAGGGCTGTGATCCAGTTCCCTCCAATGAGCAGATGCTCCAGGGGTTTGCGCCTGCCTGAGTCACAGGGAGATCTGTGTCTTCTCTGCCAGGCCACCAATCTCTGCCACTCTCTATCACTATTCGGCAGGGGGAAGTGAGGCCTGACAACCTTGGGTGCTTGATAGGGGCTGGGGCAATTCACTGAGTTCCAGCCCTGTCCCTGATTGATGTTATTGATAGAACAGAACAACTTCACAGAATTTGTTTCTGTTCCTGATTGATGTTGTTGACAGAACAGAACAACTTCGCAGAATTTGTTTCCGTCCCAGGTATTTTCCCCTGTGGATCAGACGTTGGACTGCAAATCAGTCCTGGCTGTGCCTTGGCTTGCCCTTTGTCTCAGCTTTGATCCCCTGAGGGCTGGGTGGGTCTGAAGATCAGTAAAGCAGACCTCTGGGACAGCCCCGCCCTGGGTGTCTGCTGTCTGTGCACGTGCATTCTAATCCCAGTGCTCTGCCCAGGCCGGTACTGCCTCAGGTATACCCTTTACTCCCGGGGCCTGCACCTCTGTCCCATGTCCGTTCCTCCAGTGGCTGCCACCGGAGAAGCCACCCAGAGAGACTGGGAGTGTCCCCTCAAAATATCCCCAGGGGTGTGAGCCCCACTACCTTTGTTCCTGGCCGCTTCAGCTGCTGCTCTGTGCCTCAGGGGACTGCCTCTCCAGTTTGGTTTCCTCTTGCTGACCTCCTTCTCCTTACTCCTACCGGAAAAGCAGCACAGATCAGCAACACCTGTCTACACCCCTTGAGAAAATGCCCAAGAATCTGGACTCCATGGGGGACAGGCTTCCAGACCTTGGGGTGAGAGTGGAGGGGAGTGCTGGGAATTCAAAATTGCAGGTAAAGAGTATATACAGTTTTATACAGTTTTATGCCTGGCAGGTGAGTAGGGGAAGGAGGGGAAGGAGGAGGAAAGAAGGGGAAGGAGGAGGGAGAAGGAGGGAAGTAGGGAGGAGGAGGGAAGGAGGTCCGGTTTTTAGAAGGTCTCTCCCATGGGGTAAAATGGGAGGACATTTGAACTCTGCTCACTTGTTTGTACGGAGTTATGGAGTATACTGCGAGCTGTTCTCATGGGAGAAGGGGACTCCCGTCTGCTTGGCAATTGATTCTGTACCTTTTGTTTGTATCCTAGGGGTTGCAGGCCGCCTCATCAGGGTTGATATACATTTGCCGACCTTCTCTTTTGGCTCAGATCTGAACCATCTGCTTTTTTGCTAAATTTCTGTCCTTTAACGCTCCTTCTGGATGGGAGCCTCTGTGGAAAGCTGGCTACAGACCACCATCTTGGCTCCGCCCCACTCCCCTCTTTTTCTTACCTGATTCATCTAGCTAAGTCTTCTAATGCTGTACTAAATAGAAGTAACTAACAGAAATCTTTGCCTTGCTCTTATTCGGAGGGGATAAGCTTTCAGTCTTTCATCATTAAAAATCATGGTGACTATGAGTTTTCACATGTGAAATAAATTAATCTTATGTATGTCAGTTTCTGATGAGAGTTTTGTGGCAAACATTAGAAACACTTGAATTGAGGTACTAATGTGAGAATCTGAATGTGAGAATCTGAATCTGCTGCTCTTTCATATGGCACAAGCAATATCTCTCCAACTATTTATATCTTCTATGAATCCCTACTTTTTAATGTATTGCCAACAGCAATCAACCCACACCTAATTCCTATGATACTTAGGGCTTTGGGGAATTTTTGATATTGATTTCTAAATTTTGAGATAATGTGAAATCATATATGTGAAGGTCTGAAATAATGGAGAGAAATCTTGTCTATGCCTTACCCAGTTTTCTCCAATACTAATATTGCATCTAGGATATTGACAGTGATATCATCAAGAAATGAACTTATTCCAGTACCACAAGGCTCACCAGGATACTCATAGTCATATCTTCTTTCCCATTTTCCAATTTTCCACCCTTTTGCCTTAACTCATGGCAAAATGTTTCTCCAGTGCCATAATTTTGTTCTTTCATGAGTGTGCTATAAAGCAGTCATATAGTATGTAACCTTTTAGGACTGGCTTTTTTTCATTCAGCCTAATTTGGTGGCAATTCTCCCAACTTGTTTGGTATATTAATATTTGTTGCTTTATGTTGCTGACAACTAATCCATGATAGGGATGTAACACTGTTTCTGGAAAACTCACTGGATTTTTGATCCCCAACTATTTGTCATAAAATAACAATGAAGTCCATTCTCTGGACTCTCTACCTCAGTAGCATGACCAGTGCTTCAGATAAGACAGTGATTAATGGCCACCCTACCAATCTAGACCTTAATCCTCATCAATGATTCGCCAATGTTACAACACATTAGACTCCACTGGAAATCTTATTAAAATACAAATGCCTGTGTTGCATGTCAAAACAATCAAATCAGCATGTCCTGGCTTCAGCCGAGGCATAAGTATTTTGAATTATCTCCTGCTATCTCCAGTGTGCTGCAAAGTTGAGAAACCACTGCCTAGCCACAGCCCAAAGACCCTGTTGCAGTATCTTAAAAGTATTTCAATTACTTTTGTAGCCTGTACTTCCCTCAAGAGTTGATAAATTTACAGCCTTTATATATAAGCACCAGTCTTTAGCACAAATGGGTGAATTATCAGAGAAAAGTCAATGAGAACCTTCTTAAAGTTGCACTTCCCATCATTTGTCAACGCTTGATCATCTGAAAGGTTATCCACATATCTTTCAGAAGGCATAAGACAAAGAGAGAAAGTGAGACATACAAATAAAGAGATTGATTTTCCTTTTCTACCTGTATCTCTGTCATCTATGTGTAGTTTAGGTCCTGGTTTCTACTGTACACTACTCACTGATTGTTCTATGGGGAGGTAGACTCCAGAAGATATGTAGTACCCTATGGGATGGACAGAAACTTTGGCAAGGTTCTCTTGCACCTGGGAAGAGAGACAGGCGGTAAGTTGAGGGGATCATGTAAACTAGTGCTGAGTGTGTTGAGGCAAGAGATATTGAACAGTGTGGGCTTGAGAGCTTTGATGCTTTGGTTCTAAGTATCTCTGCCCCCTAATTCAGTGGAGGTAGTCTAATAATCTCTGTGAATGAATTTCGCATCCAATAGCAGTGTTCAATTTCTGTACCCCTGTTTAAAATGAAAAAGTAACATATATCTTGCATAGCAGAGACTGTGCTCATAAGATCATGGCTGCTATACATAGAAACTGTATGTTAGGACTTATTTCATCTTTTAAAAATACATATTTGGATTTTTTTAGAAGCATGAATGATGAATGATGCCTAGTTTGAAAAATAATTCATTTATTTGGGCACATAAATCAAAATGAAATAGATTTAATGTCCAATCTGATTGTTTGCAAAGAATCTGTGAATAACAAAATATGCTATTCCTACTCTGACCCAAGTAGAAAATTACAAGATTTGTAGTTTTATGTTTATATGGTGTAAATTGACAAGATTCATGAAAAATTTTGTTTCCTTATAGTTTCCCTGAAAACTATATTGGTTAATTTGAGAAAGTCTTGATTAAAAACAATGATGTCATTATACCATTAATAAGAAAGAACATCTTCTATAGCAAAAAAGGATTAACTGTTGACACAAATTGTACTATGGGGAAGACTATTTCTTATAGGAGGAAAATGAAAATGGGAGACTATTTCTTAAAGAAAAATGAAAAAGTCTGATTTTTCACATTTTTAATAATCCGTAGTAACTGATTTGGACATCATCTAAGGTATATATCAGAAATCACAAAGGAAATTACATAACAAATCAATAATTACAGAGCTGTTTCACTTAACAGACCTGGCTCAAAATCAAATCAACACAACTTATATAACAGCAGAATTCAGCGACCATAACAGCAATAGAAAGATCTTCCATCTCCGATCTTGATTCACTCTGTGAGCTCTTGAATTGTGACAGAAAATGTGTGTCAGAATGTGTTGGGTTCATCTCCTGTGGCAAATTGGGGATCTGTTTTGCCAAAGTATTTAAGGCTTCTGCATTTTTGTAGATGATGGACTTCAGGAATTCTATCAGAGTAAAAAAAGTGGTAGTCTTAAAAATAATATTCATGTCAAGGAGAGCCGGGAAAATTATAACAGTTTTCAAACACACACATAAATATATTTTAACAATATAATGAAATTCCAAAACGTGGAGCAGAGAGCTTTCACCTGCAGGTCTCTGAGCAGTTTCTATTCTTCTGAGGCTTTCGTCTCCTCCCTTCTACCCTGGCTGCACCAAGCACCACTCATACTACCTATGAGGCTGTCTGCTATTTTGGCAGCTTGCCTTCTCTCTGGTGAAATTCTCAGACCCTTTTGATAAAAGATACAGAGGAAAAGTCCAAACTTTTGCACACCAGCCATAGCTGAATGGGGACTGAGATCTCTAGTTGGGACATGCAGGCAGTGGTTCTAATTGGTCAGCAGCACCAGGTCAACCAATGGGAAGTGCGGCAGAACATGGGAGTGAGAATTCTCACCTGACACTGGTTCTGATCCCTGGACCCGCTCCTTCTGGACCCTGGAGACACTCCTGTCTTTACTTAAGCAGTACCTTCTAATTATACCCAAAGTTTCATCTTCACATTCGGGCGCCATCTCGCTGGATGACTGGCTGAGCAGCAGGCATACTCCAAGCAGGAGAGACAAGAATGGGCTGAGCATCCTGGGCCTGGACTCTCTTGCCCTGAACTTTTCAGCCTTTCTCTAGGACTGCTGGTGCTGTCGTCTACAGACCTGGGCCTGCGTGCCTGTTCTAGACCTGAGACTGCTGTCCCTTGCTGTCTCTACTAGGCTTTTATAACTGCCTTTCTGGCCTACCTCCAAAGAATTTCTCTCTCGTTTTGCTTTCTTTCCACACTTTTGCTCTCACATTTATGTCTCTCCATATACCCATTCTTTTCCTAGTCTTTTCTTGTTTTAAAGTTTGATTGTCTTTTTTTTCTTCATGGGTTGCTGCCTCTACAACTTTTTTTTTTTTAATGAAGGTCTCACTGGTAGACAAACTATACCTATCAAGATTATAATTAAATTCCTGGTTTTTCCCTGACATATCCCATTCATTATACTGAGATGAGTGGATTGGTAAATTTTTCACAAGTGAATGAAAACCAGTAATATTTGTACCATGTGAAAAGTAGTAAGATTTGCAATAATATCACTTTAGGCTAATACAGAAGTGCTTTAATGTTACCATCGTATTTTCCCCTTCATTATTGTAGGAAAATGGAACTGAAGCTTAGAGGGAACTTCAAATGCTGATGCTTTTATCTGTCATCCATAGACCCTGACAATCATGAGAAAACTTAGAGGCCTTTATGACTGCCTTCAAGTCTGCTGAGAGCACTAACCAGAGGTTTTTAAAGGCAATGGATCTTCATATTTTAGCAATTTCTAACAAATTCTTACTTTTCTTCTATTCCCCTGGAAGATTCGTTGATTGTTACCAAATTCACAAATATTTTAATTTGAGATTGTACTGTTTATCTCTAAAGATGGCAGAGAGAGAGAGAAAGAAGGAGAGAGAGAGAAAACATCAAAGTAAAGGAAAAAAGTAGTAGAATCCCACAGTTGGCAGAGAGCATATTGGTAATACAGGTTCTTGGAAAATAAGTAATGCGTTTAATGATAATTTTCCCATATTCTGTGTGTATTTTTTGGTGTGTGTGTGCTTGAGAAGCAATTTTTATCATGTAAAATTTTTTGAACAAACACTTTTCTAGCCAATTGGCTCTGTGAAATCATTATCAAATCATATAGAACTTTTAATTGCACATAAAACTGCAATTTACAAGCCTGATTTGTTTGTGTTCAAAATCTAGTCCAGTTCATTCTTTTCCCTCAGGTAAGCTTAAAGACTTGTAAGTTTGAGTCCTTTTGAAACGAACTAGTAAATACTTTTAGTTCCAAATAAAAATTACAATCTAATTTCAGCAAGTTGGAGAGTGCCTTGTTGTCAATTCAGCAAGGGCTGGGCCTAAGGTAGCTGTTCAGATATCTGCCTTAGCTAGGATATGATTGGAGTCAGTGTTTTAGATGTGTTTATGCTAAGACATGCAATTTGAGAGACAATGAATGGTATTTATCTGAGGTGACTAATTCTGGAGAATAATTGCTTATTTAAAAATGAATTTCCTGCCCATTGTCTCCACTGCTTTTTTAACATTGTAATGGAAGTCTTAGCCATCACTATCACACAAGAGAAGGCGATCAAGGGTATACAAATAGGGTCAGAGGAGATCAAACTTTCACTCTTCACAGATGATATGATTTTGTACCTGGAAAACCCCAGGACTCAACCTCAAAACTCTTAGAAGTGATCAAGGAATACAGCAGTGTCTCAGGATACAAAACCAATACTCACAAATCAGTAGCTTTTATACATCCCAATAATAGTCAAGCTGAAAAAATAGTCAAGGGCTCTATTCCCTTTACAGTTGTGCCAAAGAGATGAAATATTTGGGAATTTACCTAACAAAGGACGTGAAAGGTCTCTATAAAGAGAATTATGAAACTCTGAAAAAAGAAATAGCTGAAGATGTTAACAAATGGAAAAACATACCATGCTCATGGCTAGGAAGAATCAACATTGTTAAAATGTCCATATTGCCCAAAGTAATTTACAAATTTAATGCAATCCCTATCAAAGCACCATCATCATACTTTAAAGATCTGGAAAAAATAGTATTTTGTTTTATATGGAACCATAAAAAACCTCAAATAGCCAAGACATTACTCAGAAATAAAAAATAAATCAGGAGGAATCACACTACCAGACTTCAAACTATACTATAAATCTATAGTGATCAAAATGACATGGTATTGGCACAAAAATAGAGGTAGATGTATGGAACAGAATTGAGAACCAAGAGATGAACCCAGACACTTACCATCATTTGATCTTTGATAAGCCTATCAAAAATATAAATTGGGGGAAAGATTCCCTATTTGACAAATGGTGCTGGGATTAGTGGCTGGCGACTTGTAGAAGACTGAAACTGGACCCACATCTTTCACCATTAACAAAAATTGACTCTGACTGTATAAAAGATTTAACTTAAGACATGAAACTATAAAGATTCTTGGAGAGAGTGCAGGAGAAACACTTGAAGAAATTGGCCTGGGAGAATACTTTTCAAGGAGGAACCCTAGTCAATTGAAGCAACACTAAAAATACATTATTGGGATCTGATCAAACTAAAAATATCTGCACAGCCAAGAACACAGTAAGTAAAGCAAACAGAGAGCCCTCAGAATTGGAGAGGATATTTGCAGGTTATGTTTCTGACAAAGGTTTGGTAACCAGAATTCACAGAGAACTCAAACTTATTAATAAGAAAAGAACAAGTAATCCCATTTCATTGTGAACAAGGGATTTGAACAGAAGCTTCTCTGAAGATGATAGGGTGCATGGCCTATAGATACATGAAAAAAATGCTCATCATCTTTAATCATCAGAGAAATGCAAGTCAAAACCACTTTGAGGCTCGGCGCCTGTGGCTCAACAGGCTAGGGCGCCAGCCACGTACACCTGAGCTGGCGGGTTCAAATCCAGCCCGGGCCCGCCAAACAACAATGACGGCTGCAACCAAAAGATAGCCGGGCATAGTGGCAGACGCCTGTAGTCCTAGCGACTTGGGAGGCGGAGGCAGGAGACTCTCTTGAGCCCAGGAATTGGAGGTTGCTGTGAGCTGTGATGGCATGGTACTCTCTATCCAGGGTGACAGCTTGAGGCTCTGTCTCAAAAAAAAAACCACTTTGAGATATCATCTAACTCCAGTTATAGTGGCTCACATAACAAAATCCCAAAACTACAGACATTGGCGTAGATGTGGAGAAAAGGGAACACTTCTGCACCACTGGTAGGAGTTCAAGCTAATATGTCCCTTTTGGAAAGAAGTATGGAGAATACTCAGGGATCTAAAAGTAGACCTGCCATTTGATCCTGCAATTCCTCTACTGGGTGTATATCCAAAAGACAAAAAAATCACTTTATAACAAAGATATTTGCACCAAATTGTTCATTGCAGCTCAATTCATAGTAGCCAAGTCATAGAAGAAGCCCAAGTGCCCATCAACCCATGAATGGATTAATAAATTGTGGTATATGTATACCATGGAATATTATGCAACCTTAAAAAAGATGGAGATTTTACCTCTTTTACATTTACATGGATGGAGCTAGAACATATCCTACTTAGTAAAGTATCTCAAGAATAGAAGAAAAAATATCCAATGTACTCAGTACTATTATGAAACCAATATACAATCACTCACACTTTCATATGAAGAATAGATCACAACTATGGCCCAAGATGAAGGAAGGAAGAGGGAGGGATGGAAGGAGAGGGGAGAGGTCAGATCGAGGGACAGTGAATGGTGGGATCACACCTATGTTGCATAATGCAAGGGTACATGTCGGATCTATTAGTATAGAGTATACATGTCTTAGCACAATAATTAAGTAAATGAGATGAGGTATATGTTAACCAGAGTGATGTAAGCATTCCTAATTCTATATGAAATCAACTCAATATACCCCATAAATGCATTAATGTATACATGATCTATGTGTTTATGATTTAATAAAAAATAAAGTCATGGAAGAACCTTAAAAAAAAAGAAAAGAAAATACTAGGAAACTTAATTCATAGCAGATATAAACAAAAGCAATGACCAAGTGAGCTTCATTTTAGGGATGCAAAATTGATTCAACATTCAGAAATCAAGAAATGTGATTCATCATATAAAGATTTAAAAACAGGTGATATGATAATATCAATAGATGCAGAAAAATCATTTGACAAAATCCAGTAACCTAAAAATGAACAAACTATACATGGAAGGAAACTACCTCAAGATTGTAAAAGTCACATATGACAAACTCACAGCAAACATCATACTGAGCAGGGAAATTTGAAAGCATTTCTACTAAGATCTGGAACAATTCAAGGATGCCCAGAAATAGCACTTCTATTCAACACAGTACTGGAAGTCCTAGCCAGAGCAATTAAGCAAAAGAATTAAACAATGTGTACCCAAATCAGGAAAAAAGAGGTCAAATTACTGCTTTTTTCTAACAATATGATCACATATCAAGAAAAAACCAAAGACTCCACAGCAAGAGACTCCCAAAATTGATAAATAATTTAGGTAATAACATGTCTACACATGACATTTGCATTTCTATACATTACTAACAGTCAAGCTGAGAGTCAGATGAAAGCCTCTATACCATTCACAACAGCTACCAAGAAAATAAAATATCTAGGAATATAATTAACCAAGGTAGTGAAAGTTCTCTAAAGGGACAATTATGAAACACTACAAAAAGGAATCACAGATGTCACAAACAAATGGAGTGGTATATAATATTCCTGGATCTGTAGAATCAACATTGTCAAAATGTGTATAGTACCAAAAGTGACATACAGATTCCAAAATTTTCATCAAAATATTAAGATTGTATTTCACAGACTTACATAAAATAATCCTATGGTTTCTTTGGAACCAGAAAAGAATCTTGAATGACCAAAGCAAACTTAAGAAAGGGAAAAAGTCTAAAGGCATCACTTTACCAGAATTCAAACCCTAGTACAAGGCTATGGTAACGAAAACAGCATGATATTGGCACACAAATAGAAACATAAACCAATGCAACAGAACAGAAAACCCAGATACAAAACCATCCACACACAGACAACTGATCTTAGACAAAGTAGACAATGATACAAACTGGGGGGAAATAGCCTAATCCACAAATGGTGCTGGGGAGGTTAGATAGCCACATTCAGAGTCATGAAACAGGATTTATATATCTCACCAGTCACAAAAGTTAATTCAAGATGCATGAGAATGTAAGACGTGAAACCATAATAAATCTAGAAGAAAATGTTAGATAAACTCCTCTAGATATCAGCCTTGGCAAAGAATTAATGAAGAACCAAAGGCAATCAGAGCAAAAACAAAAGTAAATACATGGAATTTGATTAAATTAAAAATCTTCTGCTCAGGTAAAGAAATAATCAACAGAGACAACATACAGATTGGGAGAAAATATTTACAAGCTATAAACCCAATAAAGGGCTAATAATGAGACTCTACAAAAAAATTCTAGCAAATTAGCAAGCAAACAAACAACAACAAAAATAAAACATTAAGTAGTGAGCAAAAGACATGAAGAAAAGCTTTCAAAAGATACACAAAAGCCCAATAGACATAGACAATGTTCAATATCATTAATCATCTGGGAAAAGCAAATAAAAACCACAGTGAGATTCACTTTACCCCTGTTAGGACGACATTTACTGGAAAATGTAAAAATGGTAGATATTGGTGTAGATGCAGAGAGAAAGGAAAGCTTGTGTGCTGTTGTTGGGATAAAAACTAATAAAACTTCTATTCAAAGCAGTATGGAGACTCTTCAAAGAACTAAAAGTAGACCTACCAGCAATCCTTCTATTGGGGATATACCCAAAGAAAAATAAGCCATTTTATTGAAAAGATACCTTTACTTGAATGTTTGTTACAGCACAATTCGCAATTACAATGATGTAGAATCAGCCCAAGTGCCCTTCATTTCACAGGTGGATTTCCAAAATATGTATATGTATACCATGGAGTAGTACTTAGCTATAGAAAAGGGATGAATTAAGGTATTTTGCAATAATTTGGATAGGACTCAAGACCTTTACCCTACATGAAGTATCTAAGGAATGGAAAAACAAATACCACATGTACTCACTATTACATCGGAACTAACTAATGAATGCTTATGTGCACGGAGGGAACCAACACGAAACGGAAATCAGGCAGAAGGCAGCAGAAAGAAGGGGTGGGCAAAAACTTACCTAACAGGTTAATGAACACTGTGTGATAGGCATGCTTACATCGCTAACTGAAAAATAACAAAATTAATACACATAAATAAAAACAATTGTACCCCAATCGAAATAAATGTAAAACCAAACCAAACAAAATAAAATTAAATAATGGAGACTCAGTAATTTATTTATTTATTTATTTGTTGTTGTTTTTGTATCGACAGAGTTTCACTCTATTGACCTCAGTAGAGTGCCGTGGTGTCACACAGCTCACGCAACCTCCAACTCCTGGTCTTAGGCAATTCTCTTCCCTCAGCCTCCCAAGTACCTGTGACTACAGGTGCCTGCCATAGCACCCAGCTATTTTTTTTTGTTGCAGTTTGGATGGGGCCCGGTTTGAACACGCTACCTTCAGTATATGGGGCCAGCGCCCTGCCCACTGAGCCACAGGTGCCGCCCATGGAGACTCAGTAATTTATAAAGAAAATAAATTTATTTTATTTTACATTTCTGGAGTCTGGGGAATCCAATATCAAGGGACTGGCCTCTGGTGAAGGCCTTCTGGTTTGTCACAATGTGGTGCTGGGGTCAGCTGGTGAGAAAGGAAGATTGGGCCAGCTTAGGTCTTTCATCTTCTTATAAAGCTACCAGTCTCATTCTGGAAGCCTTCACCTGATGACCTTATCTATCCTAGTTAATTCAAAAAGGCCCCCATCACAAATACCATCAACATACAAATTTGAGGATTAAGTTTCCAGCACATGAATTTTAGGGGACCCATTCAAAGCACAGCAGTTATTTAAAAACACTATCTCCAGAAATTAATTTCATATGCAGAGTTGGATATCATAACTTGGAAAGAACTAGCTAAGAACATTGTTGAGGAGGTGAAAAACTGAATATTTTGTCAAAAATAGAGGATAGCATCAAACTTGTGATAAAAAAAAAAGTCAGCAAGAAGTTCTCTTTAGGGAGAAGGTGATAATTGTTTCTAATGATCTGTAAATGAAGTGACATCTCTATAAAAGGGACATGAAAGCAATCATCTCGATCCACTCAATCATTTTCCACATTTTGTATTTCTTTGAGGTGCCTGTGTTTCTTGGGCATAATAAGTAAAATAAAGATCTGGATTTATGAGACTGAAATGGAGAAACTTGGTGCTTTATTCCGGCTCAGGTTGAGCACAGGAGAGCAAGTCAGATCGGGTCAAGTAGGAGTTAGTGCCTTACATTGCAATGGAATTTGTTTTTTCTCCATTATGTTTTCCTTTCTGTTTGTGCTTAAGTTTTCTACTTTCATGGGGTCTTTCACTAATCTAAATATGTACTTAGGTGTTTTCACTTTATGAGAAAATGTATTGCAGAGCCCACAAAACACAATATATAAAATCACAAGGCTGAATACAACTGCAGGCTTTCCCTCTTCCAAGCTTCTCTTTTCCTTATGTCTCCATTCACATACCAGGTTTTCACCGGGAGATTGGCATGTGATAGCATGGCACAAAATCTAGGAATTTAAATTTATAAAAGGCAGGTTTGCCTGCCTTCAAGCTGCCTACAATCTAGGTGAGATAAGAAAGTACTCCAGGCTAAATAATACACATGTACAAGACACAATATAATTTCCTGAAAGGGAGCGTCTGTTGTGATAAGTGTTATGACCAGATACATATAGTCTAGTCTCACTTAACCAGATAAAAACAGAGACTTGTGATACATTTAGATGAAGGATGAAATTGGAAAGAAATACTGGGGCTAAGATGCTTCCTTTTCTACATTCTCCTACTAAATAAAATAGGAATTTTTCTCTACCTGTCCATTCATTCAGTTTTGTGGGATTCAGCCTTTCTTTATTACCTCTTAATTTGCTCTTAAATATGTGTTTCCCTCAAAAATATATATATTTTAATGACTATTTATAGCATACAGCAAAGTAGAAGAAATGCCATGGGCATTTATCATTTATTTGTCTGATCATAATATTTCTTCATATTTTTCTTGGCTTCTTTAAATATTAAAGCATAATAGGTAAACTTTAAGCCCTTGTGAATGCTCAATTTCCCTTCTCTTTCCAAAAGATAGTTACTATTTGTTTGGTGCTTTTAACGCCCATCTATGACTAATTCTTTCCTATGTATTTCATCAATTGTCTACGCTGTGTTAGATGATATTCTAAAGATTGGGTAAATGACAATAAGCAACAAGATAGAATCAGAATTTCCTCAGGGAACTTACTGTCTACTGGTATACACAGAAAACAAGAAATGGAAAAAGAGGAAATTTTGGGCTGAAAATTTAGCATGATAACCATGGAAAGTCTTTGAGAATGCTAAATTTGAATAAACAACCTGAATTCTGTAAAGTTTTTGTGTTTTAAACATATATTATACTGAATATGTCCTTCTGCAAAATAGTATCTATTCATGTCGATAATAACACAATGGACATGCTCAAACTTATTTTCGGAGAAAACACAGAGATGACAGAAGTCGCAGGGTATACACAGTTCATCTGTACTACTTTTTACCAAAGTCTCTGTGCCTATTTATTTCCCACCAGCAATGTGTCATGATTCAGTTACTTCCGGGATTTATTTCTTTTGATACATTGGCTTTTTTTTTTTTTTGTAGAGACAGAGTCTCACTTTACCGCCCTCAGTAGAGTGCCGTGGCGTCACAGATACATTGGCTTTTGACCTATATTTCAAGAAGTTAATTTCAAACAATTAAGTTGTAAAACATGGTTTAACCTTAGGGTGCGTTGCCACTTTAGAGAAGGTCCACTTCTGTCTTTTGACTAATTAATTACCCTGAATGTAGCCTTATATTACTATAAGTTGATGATGTTTTATTTTAAACTTTTGCTCAAATTTTTGTCATCATAGTCTCTTCAGTTGATAGCATATTTTAAGATCCTTCAAGTCTAGAACAGTCTTTCAAAAGAGGGAGCAAGAGCAGGTTTAAGAAAGTAAATACTTTTAGACCTCTAGGCCTGAGAAAATTATTTTCTTTCCCAATGTCTCCCCTTCACACTATTCCTTCAAAGCCTCTTCTTTAGTTTTCATCTACATTACCTGAGCTCTGACCCCACAATCTTAAAGTAGGTATGCATGCAGAAGAAATGTTAAACTCCTCCAGTTACAGGGGAGGTGTCTTAAGGCCACGGGGGAACATAAAATTAAATCTGTGCTCTCAATCCTAAGCTTCTGAATATTCCAGGATTTTTTTTATATCCTTATATAGAAAACTTTTAAATTCCCCAGCAAAACTATGGCAAATTTTCTAGAAATAAAATATTTAGTATTTAGTATTTTATTTTTGAAATATTGACATATTTCTCCTGTTGCCATATGAATCTACTTAATTTTCAGAAAATTGGCAACTTTCTTAAAATAAGATTAAAAATACATATAGATTATTCTTTCTTAAATTAGGGATATCAACCAAAGCACAGTGAATTTTCTTTTAAGTACGTGAATATTTATGCCCATGAAACACCGAAAGCAATGTATTCCATATCCTTACCAGTGCTAATTTGTTGGGAGACTACATCATGACATTGAAGACACTAGACAGTGATTAAGGACTATGGATTCTAGCCATAAATGTTAAAAACGTAGAAGAAAGATGTGGTTCCTTTAATGCTCTGAGGATTTAGTTGTTGTTTTCACATTACAGGTTTATTATCTAATTATACGGAAGAATTTCTCTAACTCTAAACTCTTGCAAATCACAAAAGGTGGACCAAAGGTCATTGTTTTCTAAAGGCAATAGTATTAGACTGGGTTAATTGTGCACATGTTAAATATGCAGTTTTTTTGAGTTCTGGGAAATGCATGCATTCATGTATCTAGCTCATAGTCAAGTTATAAAACATTTTCAGCACTCCAGAAAGCTTATTTTCTCTTTTTATACTCAAAAGTTCCTATATATTACCTATCCTGCTTCAGACAATCACTAATCTGATATATATCTAGTAATTACCTTAAAATAAAAAAGTTAAGCAACAAATAAACCTATTATCATGACCACTAATGACAACAAAGCATTAGTGAATTTTCTCTACACTGCCAGAGCCAGAGTTTTAGTATCACTCATTTTACCTCTGGTATCTCTGTTTTATTATCAAACCTGTAGCAATCACTTACTAGTAACAATTTTTTTTTTTGGTAATCTCACTCTGTGAATTCATTGTCCAGTTCACAGCCAAGGATTCCCAGGCTCCCTGTTCACATGAATTTCTGTGGCTCAAACACTGTACTGCTGTTCTTATCCAGGAAGGAATCCTGAGCTATTGTACTTTTCACATGAGTCTCCTACAATAGATCAACATGTTCCTCAGCTTGTAATACGATGCCTAGGAACAAGTGGCGTACACACCCACCCACCCACACATACACACACACATTTGTCTTATATAAACATTACAGTTGTTTAATATAAGAGGACTAGTCTAGAACCAGTTATCCATCACAGGCTGTAGCACAGAATTCTGGGTTAGTTTCTAAATCATTCATTAGCACCACTAATGCTATGGCTCTAGCACATCACTTGATTCTCACTTTGGCAATTTATAAAATGATCCCAAAGTCCCTTTACAAAATCCATTCCTATTATCATCTATATGAGCTACCTTTCCTACCAAATATTACTCTTCAAATATTTGTCTATAAGATCAACATTCGACAGAAAATGGATAAACTATGTTTGGGGCTAACTGTGCAGTTGTAAAATTGAGGTTAAGCTAGAGTATATGTGAGTCATAATAACATCTATATTTCAAAAATGTGTCACGAACTTCTCTTATGTATGGATTTGTTCTCTTAATAGCAAGAATGTTTCACATAGTTATTTTGTCATTAAGAAAACTTAAGACATCACCACCTGTTATAACGTTATAATTTTTTAAAAAAGAACTATGAAGTCCTACATTATAATGACACATCTGACAGAAACTGCATTTTGATATGAATCACCCCACCAACACAAATGAAGCTCTGTAAACAAAAATTAACTCTCTTGTTCTTTGGTGAGAAATTAATATGAATGGGAAAGAAAATTATTAGTTTGCTCTGACAGTCTAAATACATACTTCTTTAGAAAAAAATAGGGCTTGCCTAATGATTTTCTCAAATCAAGCTGATTTCAAATGCAATTATTCAACTAGAATTTGGGGGGATAATTAAATTCCTGCTTCCAAGTTATAAGACCAAAAGGAAAGAAAAAAAAGACTAGAGAGACAAACCAATCTAAATTAAAGAATATTAGGTGGTGAAAGTTTGTATATTGCATCTTATAATGAAAATGCTTCCTTCTTAGTTGACTGATGTATAGTTATCTTGATTTTGCAGGATTGAGTGTGTGTACTGTTCTAAGTAACATGGTAGATACAAGAAGTGTAATAATTAGTACCTGTCTTCAGGTAGTTATTATTTACTTAATGACAACAACAAAAAAGTATTTGCATACTTAAAAATTTGAAAATTATAAGATATCTTAGGGAAATAGCATGCTTTTTGGAGATAGCATAAAAGAATGTAGTGGAAGTTCTAAATGTTATACCTTCAACATTTGTATCTACAACTGTTAACTATGAATTTCATTTCTCTTCATATCTCTACATTCAGCAACAGATCAACATTAAAAATTCTTTAACCTACAAAATTTTATATTTGCTATCTTTTTATTCTATTCTTTAACATAAGTTTTCTATCTACCTAACTTGTGTACCTTGTCCTGCCTACACAGATTTCTCTATTATAACAAGATTTCATAGTCGGCAGAAAAGTCTACTCCAAGGCAAATTTTCCAGTTACAGATGAGGGGCTAGACTATTTTTTTTGTCTGAATTGGCTATTATTAACAAACAATAGATTTCCAAACCATTGCTAAGCTCCAAATGAGATCTTCAGAGTCTGGGCTCCCAGATAGGATAAAGCAATATCAAGTTAGAAGCCAATGGCACATGGAATTGAAGTCTAGATGCAAATACCTATATAACTGTATTGTAACATGTTTAATATCTAAACCACACAGACTTATACCATTTAGAAGACAGCCTTGGAACTTCAGACCTGTGTTCCCTGCTGGGTGGCAGCCCCCTGAGCTTTACTGGACAGACAGTGCCCAGTGCCTGAGTAACTTTGACTCAGCTCTGGGCCTATGCTGTCTACAGAGCTGTAGCCTTTAGAGCTTGATTGACTGAATGGCACCCAGCATATAAGCATCGCTTCCTGACTCTGCTCTGAGTCAGCTAAGTGGCTTTGTGAGCTGGATTTGGTGGGTGGGAAATTTGATTAGAACTCTGGGCCAGTACTGTCTACTGATTCTTGTCCCCCTGGAGACACTGTGTGGGGCTGTGGATTCACCACTTCTCTGCCTTTGTTAGTGCAGTAGTGGCACTGCAACAGTAAGGAGTGAACTCTTCAAGGACAACTAATCAATTCAACTAGAAAAGTAAAATTAACATATTAAAAAGAGAAAATGAGGAAGAAGCTGAAAATACTCATTAGAAGGAGTCAGCTGAAGATCTCTGGCAATATGGAAAATCAGAACAGATCAATGCCTCCTCCAGATGTCAAAGAAAACACAACAGAGAATTCTATCCACAAACAGATTGCTAAGATGTCAGAAATAGAATTTAGAATATGGATGGCAAATAATATAACAGGACTGGAGAAAAAGATGGAAACAGAGAACCAAAAAGCAGTTCAGAATTTGTTTCAAGACATTAAGGAATTCAACTCGCCACCTATAGATCAAGTGGCTATGGCAGCAACCACATACACCAGAGCTGGCAGGTTTGAATCTAGCTGGGGCCCATCAAACAACCATGACAACTACAAGTAAAAAATAGCTGGGCATTGTGGTGAGCACCTGTAGCCCCAACTACTTGGGAGGGTGAGGCAAAAGAATCACTTAAGTCCTAGAGTTTGAGGTTGCTGTGAGCTGTGATGCCACAGCACTCTACCCAGGGTGACAGCTTGAGACTCTTAAAAAAAAAAAAAAAAAGAAAAGAAAAAGAAATTAAGGAATTCAAAGACAAAGTCACCAAGAATATGGACATCATGAGGAAAGATACAGCAGAGTTTAAGGCATTGAAAAGGTAATTGAGGAGCTTTAAAATATAGTAAAGTCCCTCAAAAATAGAGTTGAGCAGTGCAAAGAATCTCAGATAAAGAGGATTAGAATTTGAACTATCCTAAGCATTCAAAGAGACAGAAAAATGAAGAAAAAGAACAGAATACTTCCTGATAGAGTTATGAGATCATTCGAAGAAATCCAACATCCAAATTATAGGGATTACTGAAGAAGAGATGATCCTAAAGGCACAAATTCTCTGCTCTAAGACATTATGGTAGAGAACTTCAGAAATTTAGACAGTAGATAGTTTCTGAACCCTAGCACAACTCAATCCAAACAAACTCAATCCAAACAAAGCATTCCCAGACACACTGTAATTAATTTTGCCTATGTTAATATGAAGGAGAAACTTCTGCAAGCAACCAGGCATAAGAAAAGTATTACTTACAAAGGGAAAAGTATAAGGATAACTGCAGATTTTTCAGCTGAAACTTTCCAAGCCAGAAAAGGATGGTCATTGACCTTCAATCTTCTTAAGCATAACAATTTCCAGCCCAGGATCCTATACCCTGCTAAACTGAATTTCATTTGTGATGGAGAAATCAAATACTTTAATGATAGCCACTTGCTGAGGATATTTGCCATGACTCGAACAGCTCTACAAGAAATACTCAAACCCATTCTTTATCACAATCAACAGGAGGGCACGCCACCACACTAAACCTACTCAGAAAATAAGGAACAAAACCTACCTTCCACAATGGTGAGAGGCATAAAATTAAGCTCTGGACTTCTGAAAAACAAGATGACCAAAACTCTGCCAATTCTCTCAAATAATGTGAATTTTTTGAACTCTCCTTTAAAGAGGGATAGGCTGGCTGACTGTACACAAAAACTCAGGCCAGATATCTTTTGCATACAAGAAACACACCTTACCTCAAAAGACATAACAAGACTCAGGGTGAAGGGATGGGCAACAATATTCCAAGCAAATCAAAAGCCAAAAAAAAAAAAAAAAAAAAAATAGCTGGGGTTGTAATCTTGTATGCAGATACATTGGGATTCAAACTAACGAAAATAATGAAAGACAAAAATGGACAATTCATACTGGTCAAGGGATACACATAATATGAAGAGATTTCAATAGTTAACATCTACACACCCTATCTGAATGCTCCTCAATATATAAATCAGACCCTGACTGATCTGAATGATATGATATCCCCCTACACTATAGTAGTTGGAGATTTTAGGCTTGGTGCCTGTGGCTCAACAGGCTAAGGCACCAGCCACGTACACCTAAACTGGCAGGTTCAAATCCAGCCCAGGCCCGCCAAACAACAATGATGGCTGCGGCCAAAAAATGGCCGGGCGTTGTGGCAGGCGCCTGTAGTCCCAGCTACTTGGGAGGTGGAGGCAAGAGACTCACTTGAGCCCAGGAATTGGAGGTTGCTGTGAGCTGTGATGCTATGGCACTCTATCCAGGGTGACAGCTTGAGGCTCTGCCTCAAAAAAAAAAAATAGTTGGAGATTTTAACACCCTATTGATAATAGTGGACTGATCCTCCAAGCAGAAACTTAGTAAACAAATAATAGACTTAAATAAGACCCTAGAACAAGTGAACTTAATACACATTTATAGAACACTTTATCCTAAAAAAAAAACGAATACACATTCTTCTCAACAGCCCATGGATCATCATCCAAAATTGTTCATGTCTTAGGTCACAAGGCTAACCCCAACAAATTCAAAAGAATAGAAATCACCCTTTGTATCTTCTCAGACCTCCATGAAATAAAAATTGAATTAAACAGGAACAGAAAACTTCATAATCAAATTCATGGAAACTAAATAACCTTATGCTGAATGATAGCTGGGTCATAGATGAAATCAAGAAGGAGATCATTAGATTTCTGGAACAAAATGATAATGAAGGCACAAACTATCAAAACCTGTGGGATACAGCAAAGGCAGTCCTTAGATAGAAATTTATGGCATTAGATGCCTTCATCAAGAAAACAGAAAGAGAGCAAGTCAGCAACCTAGTAGGCCATCTTGAGCAACTGTAAAAGGAAGAACGCTCTAATCCCAAACCTAGCAGAAGCAAAGAAATAACCAAAATTAGATCAGAACTAAATGAAATTGAAAACAAAAGAATTATTCAGAAGATCAGTGAAACAAAAAGTTGGTTCTTTGAAAAGATTAATAAAATTGATAAACCCTTGGCTAGACCCTTGGTTAGACTAACCAGAAACATAAAAACAAGATCTCTAATAACTAAAATCAGAAATGATAAAGGGGAAATAACAAAAGATGCCACAGAAATACAAAAGATTCTCAACAATTACTATAAAAAACTCTATTCCCAGAAACAGGAAAATATAGAGGATGGACTGATATCTGGAATCACAATACTTTCCAAAACTCAGCCAGAAATATTTAGAAATCTTGAACAGACCAATATCAAGTACTGAAATAGCATCAATTATACAAAATATCCTGTAGTCCCAGCTACTCGGGAGACTGAGGCAAAAGAATTGCTTAAGCCCAAGAGTTTGAGGTTGCTGTGAGCTGTGACACCATGGCACTCTACCCAGGGTGACATAGTGAGACTCTGTCTCAAAAAAAAAAAAAAATGGTACATAAGTAAGGAAGTCATTGATGAGAAAATTAGAGTGAGGATGAAAAAATATAGTCAGGACCATACTGACTTTAATCTTACAATGAGTATTTCATCAAGTTTTCAACCTTTATTCTCTGTTCCCTTCTTATATACAGTCACAGCTTCAGTAATCAAATTTATTTGTCTGGTTACCAAAACTTTTTATTTCTCCAACATCCAGTCTTGCTTACTTACTACCTAAGAATGTTTGTGTTTGAACTGCTGGTAACTATTGCTGGTAACCCTCACATGTTTTGTCTTACGGATTACTCTTTCAGCAGCTGTACAATTCATATCCCAGAGAAACAAATATTTTTGATTGCTCACTCTGTTCTCTGTTGAGAATCTTAGAACAGTGAGAAATCTGGGATTCTTGTATATCAGCCTTTTTAAGACATAGAGTAATATTTGTATAGTAGTTTATAAGATAATTTGTTTCTTCACAGTATTCTTCATGAATTAAGGCACAGAAACATTTACAGCTAGATAATGACAAACCTAAATTTTAAAGCAGGTCTTTTGAGACTCTACAGTTGTTACATTTAAATACTACACTTCAGTATTTTATTGATAGAGTTAATATTATATATAGATAGAAATGAGATCATATGGTGTGTTAGAAAAATTGCATTTGTAACAGGATTCTCAAAGAAGTAATTTACTATCATGAGACTACTGACCACATACAGAGAAAGGATTCAGTGATCAAATACTATTAATATTTATCCATTACTGTCTTAGTCTAGAAGTGGGCAGTCTGATCATAGAAGAGAGGTCAAAATTCCCAGACAGAAATAAGCCTGGAGTGAGAGGAGTTGTTCATTCAACTATACATTTTTGGCAGTCATAATTTATAATAAATTAGCTTTCTTTGTTTCAAGTGTATTCTTCTAGTTTGCAGAATAGTTTCCAAAAGGAGATATTGTACATGGCAAATAAACACAAGGCCATATTTAGCCAGATTTATCTCTCCCAGTAAAACAGTATCTCCTAAACATCCTCTAAGGCAGCGGTTCTCAATCTTTGTGTAGTGACGCCTTTGGATTGTATTAAAGGTTTGCAGCATTAGGAAGGTTGAGAACCACTACTCTAAGGCATCACCTTGTTTATTCCTTTGTAAATTCTATGAACTTCACGTGCATCCTCTAGAAGTCTCCTCTTCCACACATCAATACATATCCACCACTGTTTACTCTCTAGAGGTTTACAGTAGCTTTTTGTTTATTTAATTTTGTCCTGAGTTTATAGTCACTATCTGCAAAAAAGGTTGTTATGCTGGAAGCTTATTATAAACATGTTTTGACATTTAAAAATTCTGAATAAATTCTGTATCTCTACAAAACTGGATGTTAGGTAGTTTGTTAAAAACAGGATGTTAAAAGTGTACATTGTAATAAGAATAATAATAATGAAGAATCTTTACATAAAAAATGTTGAGATCTTTTCCTTACTACTTCCTTGGTGACACTCTGCCTCTAGACTGCTGCTATATTTTTTACGAATTATTATTTTTGGATCATTTTAACTAACAAAGATATTAAAGGTGGCTAAGGCACTTGTAGGAAGATAGTTAAGCATTAGGAGCATCTTTATTCATTGACTAAAATACACAGATCTTGTATTTTCAGAAAGTATTTGAGTTAAAAATTCACTGATGTTTTCTCAGTCGAGAAAATTATCCCATATATAACCCTTTTTTTCTTTTCTTTAATTACATTTTATATTTCATACTTACAAAAATGATTAGTGCACATTATGAGCAAATTACTTTCCAACTTTATTTTAATTAACGATGCTATTTTCGGAGATGCCAGCGCAGTGACACACATAACTCAAATAGCTTTGATATTTATATTTTTGTTCCTCTCTTTTTATTTTAAAATGACTATTTTATTCCCTTCAAATTTATCAAAATCATATCTCTCCTGGGCTCCAACTTAGTATGCTAAGCTTTATTTTAGAGCAAATTTTTGTACTTGAGAACATTAGAGGTTTATAATGGCTAAGTCAGCAGACCTTTAACTATAGTGATAATAAAGGGCATCTCGGGCAGAGAGATCACGCTCTCAGAAAAGCCTCCACAGTAATATCTTCGAGCTAAAGCGGAACAAGAGCCCCTGATTGGCACTTTGTTACTTGAATGGTCCCCCACTGATGAGGCAGAAAGGACGTTAAGGATGATTTCAGCACAATCTAAAATCTCGCTGATGCCAAACTAAAAGCAGTGAAAGCCATAATGCCCTTCCTAAAATATAGTCTGGAATCATGAAAGCTGCTCTTTCCAGGACACCCAGGACTTCTTCTTCTTCCTACTTATTACTTGTAAAAGGTCCTCTTCATCATTATGTCTCCTGTCTTCCACTGCCCAAGACAAACTGGGGAAATATCTTCATTTATATGCAACCACATTCTTTCCGCCATTGGTCCCACAATATAAATGTGTTTTATTAAAAATTAAAAGTATTGGTTTTGCTTGCCATCAGCATGAAAAAGCGAAGTCTCCTTCTCATTCTCAGGCCTGTTTTCTCCCTCAAATTCTTCTTGCCTTGTACCCTTGGTCGCTGCTGTTAACAGATAGGCCGCATTCCCAGAGACTTGAAATTGTGTCAGCCTTTCCTGAACTCTCAGTCATGAGACAATAACAGAAGGCAAAGGACTTTTCAGAAAATAGGTGAGGAGATGCCATGCTCCACTGGGGATAAACCCTTTTCTTGATCTTATGTCAGAATGATGCTGAGAAAAATATACGTGGTGTCTTATCACCTTACAGCACATGGCTCTTAAAAGTCAAAAAGGCTATTACACATTGAGGAAAGTTAAAGGCTCAGAGAATTACTCCACAGTACCCAGCTTTCTTTACAAAATAAAAATAACAAGGCATATTCTTGATGGCATTCCACAGACGCCTGTCTGCTAGGATGCACGCTCGTCCCTTTGTGATGCGAACTTTCAGGCCCCTGTTAGTATTTTTGGAAAGTGGAGAAGCCTGTATTCTCTTAGTTGCCAAAATTGGCTCCACAGAGCAGCATGCTTTGCAATTTGAAGGTTAAATTCCTTTCAAAGAGACTTGTTGGAGCTGCTCTTCTCACTCCTATTAACTAGTGGAACTGTCTGACCTTTATAAGTGCAAGTCAATATTCACACTGTCAGAGGAGTATCAGTGGGAGTAATCTTTTCAGTCCCAGCGAGAAACAGCTTGCCACAGGCAGCTCAGGACTAGAGGAGGGGAGTGGAGAACGGTGACATAAAACACTTTTAACTGAATTCAAACAATGTCTTTGACACAGCCTGGAATTTTATCCAATCTTAGTGAAACAGTGCCGACTCGTCCCTTAAACTGCAAAAGTGTCATTTTCAAATAATAAAGAAATCGAATGAGGAATGAAGCCTTTTAAATTGGCTCATCCCCTTTTATCTGTCTAGATGGCATTTCCCCCAAAATATATATCTCTGAAGTCGGAAGACCATTCAGAAATGAATATATTTTTTAATGGGTACCAGAATACTCTATTCCTTCCATGCAAAATTTATTACTCGGGTGAAATTTTAATAAACTTAGAAGAAGGGATTCTAAATTTTTGCCTTTTGTGCTTCAAATTATCACAACTTTAATTTTTTTTTAATTATATTTTTTAATTTCAGATTAATGTGAGGGGATAACCCAAACCCACAAATTTAACTTCAAAATGATTGTTTCAAGTAACTCATTTCACAAAATGAAAATAAGGAAAGAGGCACTATAATGTTGGTTTAAATTTTGATTGATTGATTTTCTTTTGATAACACATCCTTTAATTGTATTTGTGGTTAATTATGGTATTCAAGTCTTATTTAATTAAAAAAGCAGCTATTAGTAGGCTTATTTTTTGAATACTAAGAGAACTATTTGGCTACTATTTCAATCAATAGATAAAATACATTTTAACATTAAAATAAATCTTTAGTTATGTCCGTAATAGTGTAGCAAAGTAAGTTTGAAACTATTTTGAATGATGGGAATGAATTGACAGAAGAAAGAGCTTAAAGGGACTATTAGATTTCAGATGCACTAAACAACAAAATAAGTAATAAAAGAAATAGATTATAGAACTAGCATTATTCACAATAGCCAATTATGGAAACAATTTAATTGTTTATAAATAAAGAAATTCTGATATGTTATATAGTGTATATATATGTATATTTACTATATATATGTGCTGTGTGTGTGTGTTAAATTACTATTCAGTCTTTAAAAATTAGGAAGTTGTGACACCTGTGGTATGTGGATGAACTTGAAAGACATAGGATAAGTGAAATAAGCCAGAATAAGCCAGATACAGTAAGCTACAGAGTGTACGAAATCCTTTGTAAGTGGAACCTAAATTAATCAAAAGGAGAAGGAGAGAGTAGAATGGTGGTGGCCAAAGGCTGATGGAGATAAAGGAGAGGAAATAGGGAGATGTTGGTCAAAATGGAAGACGTTGATCAAAGGTACAAAATTTACCATATATGATAAGAAAAGTTCTAGAGATCTAATGTACAGCATAGTAGTCGTGTTATTTGATAATGAAGCATGGTGAACTTTAAATTTGCTAAGGGAGTAGATATCATGTGTTCTCACCACACAATAAAGCAACTATACCAGGAGATGGATACAAGTATTATCTCAATTGTGGGAATCATTTAACAAAACAAGCCTAAATCAAACTATCATTTTCCACACCTTAAATTCTTTATTTTTCAAAGACCAGGCCTATTGCTGTGTTGTAGCAGGGTAGAAGAAACAAATAGGCTCCCTTCCTTCAAGCCTCCCTTGTAAGAGCATCAATCTCCTTTATGGAAGCAGGGACCTCGTGACCTAATCATTTCTGAAGGTTTCCAATGCTGAATACTATCACGTTAAGTATTACATTCCAAAATATTAATTTTGGGGAAACCGTAGCATTCAGAACATAGCAATGTTAAATAAACATCAATCCTTGAGTGCATAGAAACATTTTTTTTTAAACAAAATAATATTTTCAAGGGTTTGGAGACAAATGTCTTCTTTGAAAAATAATTTATATAGAAGAAATTATAGAGTTAGCAAATTACGATTTTACAACCAGGAATGAAATACTAGACTCTGCAAAAAATCCTCAAAAGATGATTAAAAAAAAAAAAAACCAAATAAAAATATCTTTATAAAACCGGTTATTCATGGAGCCTCAATGCATCTTTCAAAAGTTGTTTATTAATTATGAAGTGAAAAATCACCTTTTCACATAAATTTGTAGAAAAACATTTTAACTAAGTAACTAAACTTAATATCTCATGTGATGTTATAAAATGACATTGTGTGCTTTGCAATGTAATGAATGATCACACAGGTGGCACTTCCATTTAGTAGTCTTAACCTGAATCTAATTATGAAGAAACAATAAGATAATTAAACTTAAAAGATGTTCTGTAAAACAACCTATAATAGACTCTTAAAATATCAACATTTGGTAGTATTTTAAAAAAGATGGGAAGTATTGTTTCATGGATACTACAGAATGCATGACAACTAACTAAAATGCACAAATCTTATATGCAGCCTATATATATATTTTTTTAATTTTAGGAAATCTATCATTGGGATAATTGCTAGTGGGTAGAATTAATATAGACTGTATATTTGATAATAGTATAGTATCAATGTTAAATGTCATTTGTAAGACAATTTTATCGTGGTTATGTAAGAGAATGTTTCTTTTCTTCGATGATCAATGTGTCATGCTGAATTAATTAGAGAGTGGTGTGTCACAATAGTTACAACAAATCCTAAAATGGTGTATTAAGAGAATGGAGGAGAGCGAGAAGAAATGTGGTAAAATATTAACAATTGATATACTATGTATTATACTGTAAATGGGGAAAGGGAATATACTGTTAGTCCAAATCCAAAAAGTTCTTGTAAAAAGTCTTTTGTTATAAAATGTGCGAGAAGATTTAAAGGTTTACTGATTTCATTTATTCTGCTATATGTCCCCTATAAAAAAATAAAATGAACTTTATCAATCTTGTAATATATTACATTATAACACTGGATTACTTGCACTGAGATACCTAACAATACATTTTTATTAAACCCTAGTTATTTATGTAGACAATTCAAGCAATCATCGAAATTTAGAGGTATAATAGGTTTGAGTCAGAAAAATCAAAGAAGTATAAATTCCCACTCTTTATGTTGGCCTCTTGATCATCCTTGCATTTTAAACTTGTTCATATATTTTAAACTTTTGTCCATTTCTTTCCAACAGCATTTAATATGTTCTAGTCTCCTCTCCCTTAAGAAACAAAAATAAACTCCTTTCTTGGGCCCAAAGTGGTCTCCAGATACTACTTATCCTGATTTGCTTTTTTGCAGATCAACTCTCTATTCATTCTCCTCTAGACGTCTTCCACACGTGGCAGCTCCTGCTCTACTGAAACACCAATGTCCCAACTGCCAATTCACATTGACCTTCTAGTCTTTTTCCTTTTCTTTTTACCCTCTAGGGATGACCTACCAAGGTCAACTAGTTCCTTGTTCAAGAGGATAAAAGAGGGAAGAAATAAACAAAAAAAAATGCAAATTCCCTTAGCATTCACATTTCTCTTATTCCATTCTTTCCCATTATCTTCTTTCTTCTTTTCTTTTCAGTCTCTTTTGCAGATTCTATAGCTTTCTGGCTCATTAAATGTTTTTCTTTGTCAGATGTCTGTCCTGCTGGTCTTTCCTCCTCATAAAATCCATAATTGAATCCATAAACAAAAATGTCTTTTTCTTTCAAATCCAGGCCAGTAAGATTTGCTGATCAGAACTTTGTAATTTTCTATTTCATTGATCCCCTCCCTTCTGAGTTGTTCAGAAAGCATCCTATCCCTGTCATAAAGAGGTAATCACAAGCAAGGCCTTCCATTACATGACTGTTCACAAAAGTCAAGGAAAAATGCCTTCTGCCACAACTGTTGCCCAAAGGTGAGCTGAGCAACCTAATTCCCATCACCCGTATGTACACAAGACAGAAAGAATGGGCAGTGTTATGCCCCTAGCTCATTACACTAGTGAAATCTCTGCCTTAAGAGGGACTTATCCGCCTGTTTTTGATCATGCAATATAGGTGCCAGTATGATCTCTCACTGTGCTTTCGTGCCCTGCCCTCCATCCCAAACATGCAGTGATTCTCACTCGCTTCATGCATTTATTAATTTCACCTCGAGAAAAACCCCCTGACCCTATCAGTCAAGAGGCAACTTGAGGCAGTTCTCTCACCTCCCAGTCTCTGTCCTTCATTATTAGCTTCTTTTCTTCATGACTATCCTAGTCTCAGTAACTAGCTTCCCGTGTGGTGAGTAACTGAGCCTAGAAAATAAAACCTCTGTGGATTCCTTAACAGGTCTATCGGCTATTTCACCTGATGTATGTTTTCAATGATTATCTATATTCTGGTGTCTATAAAATTTTGTCAAAATAGATACCTGAACTAATTATCTCAGTTTACTACATAAGGCATCTTGAAGAGATCAGAAATTGGACCTATCTAGAATTTTGTTGATTGACGTCCATTAATGTTCCCTAGGCTAACAGAAATAATTTTTAAGCCAAAAATATTTGTTAACTGTCTAGTACATTCTAAGTTCTTTCTTAGGAGATTGGAGTACATCGATCAACAAAACAGACAGATTTTTGACTAAACAGAGCTCACCTTTAGTTATCCAGGCCAGAAAGTGGAATGGTATCTTTAACACATTTTTCTTCTTTATTTACCCATAAAATCAGCATACATTCTGATTTTGATATTTATTTGCTCATTTCACACTGAAAATGAAAAAAAATCTATTTTCTTTCTTTATAATATTAAGTAATTACCAGAGTAGCTTTTAAACTTATGCTACCAAATTTAAGCCCATGCCAAAGAATCAATTACAACTTCGTATCAGTAACCGCGCTCTAAAGCCAGTTAGTGGCAGCCAATTACCAATAGCTATGCTCTACACACCTTCAAACTTCTGAAAGTTTGGCGATTCCTCAGCATTTTCTTTTATTTATTTCCTTTGTTTCCTTTTGCTTCAGTAATTTGTTTATTTCAGAGAGTCTACTCTACATACGCAGCTCTCCCTTGACTAGTAAGAATAAATTTAGGGAACTTTTTAAATTCCTGATATTAAATGTTGGCTTCTTTTAGGCACATTTGCATTCTCATTCTCATTACTTTAAGCTATATATAAATTATATCCTCCTGAGTTATTGCATCGGCCTCATCCTTCGTCTACCCAGCACTATCATTTTCTCTTTAATCCATCCCTCACACCTCAAACAATTCACTTTATGAGGTCAGTCTGACTCTGCTGGCAAAACCTGATAGAAGCAGCACACAATATAAAACTTCATACAGACGTAATATACTTTATAAACATAGATACAAATGTCCAGAACAAAATACAAGCAAATTGATTCTAACAACTGTAAAAATGTCAAACATCTAGAGGGCAATTTGTTAAATGCTGAGCTGAGGATCCAGTTAAACCATGCCTGTTCTCCTAACCCGCTGAAGCTGTGGAGTAATAAATGCATGTTGTACTAAGCCTCTAGGTTTGTATTAATTAGTAAATCAGCAACAGATAACTAATATAGTATCCCTGCCTCCTAGCTCTCTTCTACTTTCAACATTAAAAACTATTCTAGTTGTCAACAGTGGATGGACAAATTATATTTAATTACAACTTAATAGGGTAGACATGGATGTTTCAGAAAATTTAAAAAATGGTTGAAATCTCTGCAGAGAGAGGAATATATGAAATTTCAATCTGTTAAGCAATAAAGACTTTGAACAAATTAAACCTGGAGCAAAAGCATCTTGGCAACAAGTGCAAATTATGTTCATGTATAACATGTATTGATCTCTAATCTGAATGGCGACAAGTTTGCAAACTTATAACAAGGAATTGGTTCCAAAATACGAGACTCAAAATTATAAAAGTAAAACTGCACAAAGTCAGGGGTCTGTCCTAACAAACCCAGAAGCTTCCGCAAGTGGGAAACAGGATTCATATCAATTAGTAAGGTAGATTCCTATTGATGGAACAACGATAGAATATTACAATTTGTTATGGGAAAAGAAGGGGGAAACTAAAGTTCAAGGTCAAAACTGAAGAGACTCATCAGAATCTCCAAATCTTGAGATCCCGCAAGTTATATAACAATTACTTTTAGTTAGGCTTGGGTCAATGAGTTCCAGAATTCTTCCTAATCTATAAAATATATATTATTATTGACAAAATACATATTATTGATATTTATATAATTAAGGACAATATATTTGCATCAAAGTGAAGGGTAAAAATACATACATACATACATACGATGACCCTTTTAGTTTGCAGAGCAATAAATGGGTCTCCCATAATGTGAACTTCCTGGGAGTTTCTAGCTGCCTTATTATTGAGTACTCATATTGTTGTATGGGTTGTGGGAAGGTTGTGCTAAAATAGTTCTTCCCACAGTCCAAGCCCATATTTCTGGTTATAATCACAATAATAATCCAAGTACTCTCACTAGATGGTTTAATGGGGAATTATCAATAGTTGGTCAATGCTTACCCTGTCCCAAACTGAATCAGTCCATGAAATATTTGACTCTTTCTCTTAATTTAACTTTTTCCCCATTCATTTGTTTAACACATTCGCTGATCTTTCTTCAATGACTTCTCTTAGAACAGTGGTTCTCAACTTTCCTAAAGCAATGAAAATAATTTTATGATTGGGGTCACCACAATATGAGGAACTGTATTAAAGGGTTGCCACATTAGGAAGGTTGAGAACCCCTGTCCTATAGGTTCTTACTCTTAAGAAGCATATTTACCTTACAATGGGAACTGTAAGAAACAGCTATGTAAGTTCCTGAATGTTTGCTGAGTAATTCTTTATGGAACTTAATTTCAAATCACCTCTTAATAGCAAGGGAAGACATAAAAAATGCAAACAGTCAGACACAGCAGGATGGGCAGAACAGAAGATCGCCTTTTGTCTTGTTAGATAGACATTTGTTGCAGGTCAGACTCTGCTTTTAGAGAAAAAAGGAAATGTGTCAAATGGCCACAACTTGGAAGGAAAAGGAATGAGGAATGTAACGATGACGCCACACAGGAAACGGCCAAGGCTCAGCTCTTACTAATGTTAGCATTTCACTTCGAAGTCTTGTTCAGACTTGGACTAAATTCTAAAATCTTGAGCATTGTATTCCCAGTTCCCCAGGATCGAGATACTCTACTTAAGACTGCAGGCAAAACACTTGTCCCTTCACTCTCGGGGGGGGCTTTTGCTCGTTGGTGCCTTTCTGCTCGTTCTGTCTGGAATGGCTTTTTATTGACATGACCTGCTTGCACATTTCATGTTCCCTAGGCCTTGCATCTTATATCCTACCTAAAAACATGTTTTTGTTGTAATAGAAATACATTCTAAATGCTGTTCTTTCTTTAAACCCATTCCGTATCTTTATTTATACAAAAATCATCTTATAGCGTCTTATTTCCAGCAGGATAGTTGACTTAATGTAGCAGAAAAAATATATACCTCCCACTGTAGATATTCTAAAGTCGTCAGGTACAATGTGACGACAAACTCTGTGCTCTGAAAAACAGAAGTCAAGTCCACAGGTGGTGAGTACACATTTATTATAACGATCCTGAACCCTACGTTTCTTGTAGCTGTTTGCAGGTCATATTAACCTGGTGTCTTGAGAAAATAAAACCTTTTCTCAGATTTCACATGCGCATGCTTTTCTTCCTCCACTGGGGATTGAAATTTGTTGTTTGTATTACCTATGTGGTCCACGTAACCCAAAGTTAAAACATTAATATGAAAGTTCTTATTGTCTTGTGCTGCCCAGCAGGAAGAAATGCAAATATTCTCCGAAGGAATTCAGCCTCTATTCAGGATACATAACATCCCTATGCTTAAAACCCTGCCATTGTTCAACCTATAATACAAAATTTCCAAAAGTAAAAACACACAAGCCACCACAATTAAGAATTAGTAGAAATAAAAGGCAGAAAATAAGAGCATGAAAAACAGCAAATATTAGAAATTCAGAAAGAGAATATAACTCTAATTCAATAATAGAGTTGAAGATAAAAAATAAGATGCTTTGAAAATATACCTAACACTATTTAATGAAGAAAAAAGAATTATCCGTACCTCACCATTTGTGGCAGAAAAATATTCCATCTGGATTAAAATTTCAATGTAAAATATGAAATAGTTAAATTACTAAAAGGAATTGTGAAAATAATATTTTATAGTCTCTGAGTGTGATAAATTCTTTCTTAATAAAAACTCCAGAATCCATTAAAGAAAAGGCTAAAAAAATTCCACTGTAGAAAAGTAGAAAAAAATTCTGTAGGGTAATATTCAATAATAGCATTGTGAAAAGAAAAACAAAAATGGGGAAAAAGAGTGTTATAGAAAAATAAAAAGGGTTAACCATCACTCTCCATGTTAATAAAAATGTCTAAAATTAAAAATAATATACAAGAACTCAATATCAGATGAGTATTGGATGAGAACAAATTGTTTTCAGGAACAGAAATACAAATGACTCTTAAACATTGAGAAAGAGTGTTCTAGTCAGTCAATAAAGGTGATTTGAATTAAAAATGATCAGGAAAAACCATGTTTCACATATCAGCTTTGTAAAAATTGCAATATCTGATGATACTTTGTACTATTTAGAGTATCTGATAAGAGAACCACTAATATATTACAAATGATACTACAAATGGCTGTAATTCCTAGAGAAGGCAATTTGATGCCAAATTATTAAAACTACAGATTCATATAAATTCTGACTCTTCACAATAGAATAGCTTAATATTCAGTTACTTATTGAATGATTCCTAGTAACAGCATGTTAATAATCTAAATATCTACTGTTAGAGGGCTGAACAAATTAATCAAGGTATATTCACAAAATGGAATAATATGTATCTGCTAAATACCACAATAAGGATGTTCCTTAGGTACTAATAATAAGATGTCAAGATAATATATTATTTGGAGCAAAAAACAAATGGAAGAATAGAGTTTATTTTATATTACTGTTTGTGATAAACAAAAGAGTGAAAACTTTTTAAATTGCTCTAATAAGTAGAAATGGTATATAGAACTACATACCATGTAGTATATAGAACTACATACCATGCAGCAATAGATTTAAAAAATTGAAAATATGTTCAATTCAGGTTAGCGAGACTTTGGCACAAAAGCAATTCTCCTATATGGCTGGTGGTGGTATAAAATAACTGAACTTTCAGAAGGAAATGTAGCAACATTCAGTTAAAGTTGAAGATTTGCATTTCCTGTGAACCAGTAATTCCTTCTTGAAATACATCACCCTGGGGAAACTCTCACTCATTTGCACCTGAAGACACGTACAAAAGTGTTCAGTGCAGCTTTGTTTGCAGTGGCAGAAATAATGGCAAATCACTTGAATATTTATTAATAGGACTGTGGCAATTGTGCCATGTTCATACAACAGAAGAGTGGAAAGTAGTGAAAATGAGTGAATTAACGTGACCTCTATCCAACGTAAACATTACCAAAAAAATAAAATTGCTGATGATATGATTTAGATAAAGTTTAGCAGCATACAAAATAATCTTATGTATTGTTTAGGCATAATAATAAGGGTAATATATTCAGGATAGAGCTTAACTCCAAGGTCTGGAAGATGAGTACACAGAAGATTTGACTGTTCAAAAATGTCCCTTTTTTCTTAAACCGTGAGATGAGTATGACAGTGCTCATTCTATTTTTATAAGTGCTTAAGGATATCTGGAATACAGCCGTTGGAAGGTCATTTTATTATGCTCTGACGTATATCGTCTGTATCTACAACTGCTCTATGAATGTCATGATATTATTCACTGCTATTACAGTAGCAAAGACTTACACACTATCAAAATTAATGCAGATCAATGAACAGGAAAATAATATCAACTAATAATGATAAAATAAAGAAATATAGATGATTGTAGAGCTAATGACATGCAGCAAAAGTTTAAACCCAGATCTTTCTGAAGACAGACGTTTGAGTCTCATGTCCTGCCAGGATTTCCAGCTGCACGTTCTGTGGACATCTCATATCTGTCTTTCCATTGTCTTTATTGCCTCTCACATTTCCTTTGCCATCTTCTTTGTCACTCAAACATAAAAATGTTATATTGTTTCTGCTTCTTCATTTTTTTTTTTTTTTTGCAGTTTTTGGCCAAGGCTGGGTTTGAACCCATCACCTTTTGAGCCATAGGTGCTGCCAAAACCTGAATTTTTTATTTTATTTTATTTTTTTTTTTTTTTGCAGTCTGCTTCTTCATCTTCTTCTTTTCTTTCTTGCTCTCCATTTGCAGTAAGTTGTTTCCATAAGTCCTTTGCGCTGGATGTCATTGTCTTCTTTCCCAGGGATCACTCCACGTCAGGCTGTTGAAATCACATGCTAACTGGGTCTTTTGTTTCCAGGACCCTTCCTTCCAGTAGCTTAATTACCAAAGTACCTGTAATCTTCCCAGAGCCTAAGTACCATTTCACGAACTTTCCTGATTTAACATCTTCATCTATTTTAAAGCCCTATCACAGTGTCTTGACTGTTTTACCGATCCTCTGTGATCCTCCACATTCATTTCCCAACAATTTTCTGCTCCCTTCCTGATGGTCTTTGATTGCCATTTGTGAGTGCCATTTTTGTCCTGGTAAGAGAATGTCATTGATTTATGGTTTATTATGGTTTATGTGAAATATAGCATCATTTCTGTTTCAGGGTACCTGCGCATTAAAATATTTTTGGTTTGTTGTCAAGTATATACTTTTTCATCCCTTCAGTCACTGAAGGTTTTTTCTAATTTGCTTAACTGCCTGACTATTCAATAGTTATTCAACAGTTGATTTTGAAGTTCATCACATGTAGCCAGCAATAACGGGTCCTTCATATAACCATTAAAATTAAATTGCAGTACTTTCTCCCATGGTCTTCCTGTCTCACATATATCACTAACTTACATATATAACTAACTTACACATATAACTACATATTTTTTTGTATCACAGCAAATACAGAAGATAGTAAAATTTGTATTATTTATATGGACTAATCTCAGAAATGAAGGTGGGTGCTGCAGAGATAGTCAAGGTAAGAGACCCTGTGGCTGTCTGCATCCTAGATGCACATTCGACACACGGGTAACTCACTCAAGACGTGTACAGCAGTTGCTGAAGCTCAGCATATGGGAAGATGTTCCCTATACAGGCAGAGCATCCTACACCTACAAAGCTTAAATCCTACAGGCACAGAAAGCTGAAACTCTGGGAGTGCCAAACTGACATTCAAAGAAAATGCCACTGGACCTTTCTGGATTCTAGTGTTACAGATTTGAGATGTTCAAATAATAAGAAGGTGGCAAATATTCCAAAATAAAAAAAATATTGAAATTCACACACTTTGGGTCCCAAGCATTGGGGATACAGGATTCTCAACATGTAGGACCTAGTAGATTATTAAATACTAGAGATAATTCAATTTTTTAAAGAAAAGAAAAAGTTATAAAACTTTGTATTTCAGTATTTTTAATATTCAGGATGCTAAGCCAGGTTTATCAGTGTTTACCAATATTAATTTTTCCCAAGCTTGGGAGAATAGAAAGAATATCACTGTCTAACACAAGGTACCTCTATACCAAGAGGAGAATTTCTACATTCCATTTTACCTCCATTATAAAATGCCAATTATTATTATTTTTATTTATTTATTTTTTTATTGAATCATATCTGTGTACAATAATTCAGTCATGGGGTACAGTGTATGGGCTTCAGATACAATCAGAGATATTTTCATCAACCTTATTGTGATAACATTCAAGAGATTTTCTCATTACTTTGTGAGAACAATTTTGATCCGTATTTAGAAGTTTTCTCCTAACCCTTCAAATATGTACTACACTATGTTCCCTGTCTTTAATTGTAGTAGGTTGGCAAAACATAAAAACAATATTATACCAAGTTTATATGTTATTTTATTTACACTCCCTAATTTCAGAAATGTTTAAATTAAAAGTTACCACTATTTTACAATCAAGGAAATGCACTATCAGGAATTAACCATTTATTTAAGGGAGATTATATCTGGCATTTCTTTACTTCCATGTAATATTTTCTAGTAGACAGATTTGAATTCGCTTCTTAGTGGCAAGCCTGGAAGGGGTGGTAACCAAGTGAAAGTTAAATTTGGTCTCCGAGTTGAACAGCCATGAAGAAAATACAGGACAAGATAGGACTCCTTTCCAATCCTAGCGCGTACAATTGTCCCTTTTTAGACATGTGCGGTCACCATTAAGAAGAAAGGGAGGTGCGTGTTTGTGTGCTTGGGCCGTCACTCATGCTGCAGCTGTGACAGACAAGCCTGTGGTTTGTACATTACCTGTACTTCCTGACATAGACTTTCAATATTCTGAATCCTGTTAGTGGCAAAAACCTTGATTTTTATGTTTTCCTAAGGACTTTCTGGGGTTGCATCACTGAGAATTCCAGATGGAGACGGACTGCTTTCAGCCTCATCCATGGAAGTCCGCCAAAGTTTAAACTAATCTTCATTGGGAGTGAAGAAGACCTTCGCAACCACCCCCCCCCCGGAGGATTTGAAAAACATATTTACACCCACTGCTTTGCCAACAGTGACAGCCCAACAAATCATTGCTCTCTTCACACAACGTTATGAAAGCGTATTTAACTGAGGGGAAGTTAAAAACAACAACGGCTCCGATTTCATCAGAACAAGAAAAGAGAGCTCTCCTTTGGTCTCTGTCCCTGATGTTTTCAGAAATAACAGAATATTCTCCACTGATTTATTTTTCACTACTCCGCAGTCCCAGTAAATTGAGTTTGGAAAGAGCTCTTTCCTAGTATGTTTTCTATAGTCTTTCCAGTGAAAATCTAGAGTTTACAATTCCCCAGCAAATATATCATTGACATTCTGTGATTATCAAAGGGTGAAGACAGGAAGCTGGCTTCAGTAATCTGTTTGGTCTTACTCCAGGGGCAGAATGAGTTCATGGAAATGTTACTGAGAAGGTCATAACAGCCAACCCTATTCCCTGTCCTTGTTATGTTCATTGAATTCCTTGGTGTGGGAGGGTATGGGATGGGTTGAGATTCGAGAAAAACATTTCATGCATTTTTTTTTTTTTTTTTAGAGACAGAGTCTCACTTTATCACCCCCCGTAGAGTGCCGTGGGGTCACACAGCTCACAGCAACCTCCAACTCCTGGGCTTAGGCAATTCTGTTGCCTCAGCCTCCCGAGTAGCTGCGACTACAGGCGCCCGCCACAACGCCCAGCTATTTTTATGTTTTGCAGTTCAGCCGAGGCTGGGTTTGAACCTGCCACCTTCTGCATTTGGGGCCTGGTGCCCTACTCGCTGAGCCACAGGCACGGCCCACATTTCAGGCATTTTAAGCCATCTTTCTTCTCCTTGTATAAATCTAAGTATATATTTCTCATGTGGCATTTCATGTTGCAAATTTACCAAACTTTGAATTAAATATGGCAAATAACCAGAATCGATTCTGGATAGTACCAAATTAACAATCAGTTTGAAACTTGAGTGGTGAATACTTTCTAGCAATTAGGGATTGCTAGAAGTTGCAAAGAGAAGGGACTGGCAAATGCTGTTAAAAAAATTAAATTAGATATTGTATTGCTCAGACTAAGCTGGGAGCATTAAAGTTAGGTGCACAAATATTTAGAATTGAAATGGCATATACCAATAAAAAAAAATCCTTTACCATAAGGTCACTTGCACTCAATTGTTTATCTCAGCTCAATTTGCAATAGCCAAAATGTGGATACAGTTTAAATGCCCACCAACCCAGGAATGGATTAACAAGCTGTGGTATATATATACCATGGAATACTATTCAGCCATCAAAAAAGATGGAGAATTTAAATCTTTTGTGTTAACCTGGATGGAGGCAGGACTCATTATTCTTAGTAAAGCATCACAAGAGTGGAGAAGCAAGAATCCCATGTACTCAGTTCCATTTGAGGACAATTAATGACTTAGTACATGGTGAGAGGTGGGGGAAGGAGAGAGCAGAGAGAAGGAACGAGGGGAGAGAGGGTGTTGAGGGTCACTGTGAGTGGCCCCCCTTAGGGGGTTGGGACAAAATTATAAGAGGGACTTTGCCTAACAAATGCAATCAATGTAACCTGGTTCTTTGTACCCTCAATGAATCCCCAACAATTAAAAAAAAAAAATATATATATATATAATTTATATATATATAAATTTAAAACACACACATGCAAAATAAATAAATAAAATTAAAAATTTTTGCAAGAAGACACATCCTGAATACTCAACTCCCCTCTTGATAATACACAATGTAGAGCGCTGTCTCCCATTCTCCTGAACATCCTTAGGTTGTACACTAACTTTGTAAATTTGCTTTCAAGACTATCCTTCATTTCCATTTAATTTTTAGGATCGTATTATTTTTGTAGTCCACAAAATGCAACTTGATTAGAGGAAATAGTCATTTTAACTGGATATTCAGTCATTTCCAACAATGTTATTTATTTATCCATAGTGAAATATGTACATTAAATATTACAGAAAAAGATATTTATTCAAAGGAGGGATACCATGCTCTTTGAATGACTCATTTGAAGTAATTATGTGAGTTGGTCATATGTGTGATTGATTCTCCACTCACTCTTGAAATAACTATAACTTACACTCATAACTTTACAACAAAGGATTTATAAATTGACTAAAGTAAAAAAGGCAAAGATGTAGAAAATATGGAAGCAACGTTAAACAAAGGAGAGCCCTCCAAATTGATGGTATCTTTCTGATTTCTACCTGGCAGTGAAGAGAGCTGGTAGTTAATCTAAGGCTACACTATGGGACAGTCCAAAGAGAACACTGAGTGCTTTTGGATGTGGGAGAAAATGTGAAACTGAAATAAAAAGTTTGTTGAAAGTTCAGTATTTAAACCTAGAACTTCTCCCTCTTCTGCGAGCCAGGAGTCAGGTATCAATGCTGTTTCTATATTCGTGAATTGTGTGTAGGGAACGTTATAGTAACCTGAACACCTAAATGACAATCTCAATACGTATGTACGATTATACTGGGGACTGTGAGTTACAAAGTATATGGGTGTATATTGGCAGGGGCTGTGGAGGAAGGATAGATGAGGCTCTAAAGTCTCTTGTCCCCTGACGGATGTCAATAGAAATGCCTAGAAGTCAAAAATCAAAAAGTAAGAATATGAGTATTTATTTAGCTATATGGAGATAACGATTAAAAGAATAAATTAAGAGAGTTGAAAGTGGTTGCCTCTGGGGAGTGGTACACTGAAGTGGGAATAAGGGACTGTTGATTTTTCTTAGGAGTCTCATAGTCCCATGTGATTCTTTAAAGTATCTGCAACTAATATAACATAGACAAAAATCCAGATTCACAGAAATTGCATCAAATTCCCATACATTTAACATTATGCTCCCAAAAGAGTACTTAAAGTGCTGATAATTCATGTTTTATTTTGACTGTAAGCTCACATTTTTAATAGTCAACTGTGCCAAAGGTACATTTTTTGCTCTTCTTTCTTCTCCTTGGTGTCACCATTTATAAAATAGACCCAGTGGGGTGCAGTCAGATCCTTCTTGCATGAATGTTTTAAGGAGACCTGACATACAGTAGGATAGTAGTGCAGCCTAGTCAGATCAAGTGTAATTAATTTAAATTTTTTATGATAATCAATTTTGGGAGGAGAAATAAATTAGACCATTAGACATTAATGATTAATGGGAGAAATTTCTATTGGTAAATACTCACAATAATAGGCGATGTCTTTATTACTATTATCTTCTTAACAGTATCATCCAACTATAATGTTTTTATTCTTATATTCATAGCAGTTATAATGGGTCCTACACGTAAATTTTAATTCAGATTGCCATCACAGAAATTTGAAACAATATCTTTGTAGAATTATATTGGGATATTTCTTAAACAGATCCTGCTGCATGATAGCGTCATTAATTTAATTTGAAAAAGTATCAGCATGACAAATCTTTGATTTATAAAGTATTATAAAAACACATCTTTGATTTTTGTTTCTTGTGTCACATTTTGTTTGACATGTGATTGTTATATTAGTCTGTCACCTCTTGGTCTAAATGGCTTCTGTCAACAAAGCCAAGTCAAGGATCATCCTTGATCTTCGTACACAAAGGCTACAGAACATTTTTTTTGTCATCAGCTCCAGGAAATGGCTATTTATCAAGGCCCCTCAGGCAAAGCCACCCTAGGGCAGATTGAGATCCAGAGTCAATTTTAGGACCACAAAAGAAATTGGGTTGAGATAAATATGAGGAAGAAACTCAAAAGGAAAAGTAAGTCACAAAAGATGTATAAAAATGGGAGGATATAAAGGATTTAGAGCATTCTTTTTCATATTTCAAGTCTTTCTCATTTTTTACTCATTACAGAGGGAAATCAAATTATCTCTAAGCTCTCTAATCTCTCTCATATATGTAGAAATATAAGGAAATATTAAACTATTTTAAATTGCTCACAATCATTATGGACCTTGTATATATACAAATACATACATACATATATATACACACATGATTATTGGTAAAACAGTTTATATTTTTACTCAACTGCACAATTTCTTCTTGACAAAGTTACTATAACTTCTCAGCATTTCTGTATGAGTCAGTGAAGATATTTTAAGAGAAAAATATAAAGTAAACAATGCTTATTATTAGGGGTGAAGACTAGTTTAGGTCAGGGGTTAAAAACTTCTTTTTGTAAAAGCCATACTAAGGAGTATCTTAAGCTTTACAGACCATACAGGCTCTGCAGCAGTTACTCAACTCCACATTGATAGCCTGAAAGCAGACAAAAATGAAATACAAAGGCATGGGAACCGCTATGTTCTAACAAATGCTTATCCACAAGACAGGAAATCCTAGAATGTGGTTGATGGGCTGCAATTTCCCAACCCTACGACTTAGATGCTATTATAGCTAGGGAATCGTGGATGGCAAAAGATCAAATCTACTACTTCCCCTCAAGTCTCCAAAGTAGTATTGGTCATAAAGAAAAGGAAATACCAGTTAGAAAAGGGTAGAAGATGGGCAATTTCCAAAGGATAGCCACGGACCTATCTAGTTGAATGACATTAACAAGCCTATAGGCCAGAAGGAAGGTTATTTTTTTTCTATAGTGAAACAAAATCTGGTGATCACCACTTGGTCACTTGCCACAAGAAGCAGAAACAACGGCAATCATGAAGAGGGAGAGAATGTTGCCTTGACTCCTGAAGACAGGGGGGCTCCTGCTACACCACTGATAATGAATGGGGTGAAGGGTGGAATAAGGCAGCTCTATCTGCAGAAGGTACAACAGCTTCATTTATTCACATAGCTGGATACTCAGAGACAGTGCCAAAGAGATCGTTCATGAATTAGTATGAATTCTAATTTTTAGAGCATAGTAATCATGATTAGTAATGAATGTAGTATAATACATCATTTATTTCTGATCATTCAGTTAATTAGTTCTCCTCCCTTTGTGGAGAAAGCCAAGAAGTAAAAGAAGTGGAATGAAGGGAACTGAAACTCACACTGACACACACACACACACACACACACACACACACAAACACACACACAGGTACATTTATATGCACACATACAGAGAAGGTGCCAAAAATACACGCTCATTTTAGAAAGAAAAAAATTCTATTAAAATTGTGATACCCAAGCCACGCTTGACTTCTACAATTACACGAATCTCAAACATGACTTCTTCTATTTTCAGTATATATTGAGTATTACAAATTTATTACTGTGTTTTTCCTTTGTCCTTTATTTTCTCCTTTTTCCTTTCTTAAAACGTGTATGATTTTTTTGGCAACATTGGAATATAGAGAGAAAGAATTTAAATGAGATAAAACAAAGAACATTTCAAAGCATTTTTTAACACCTGATAATGCCTCATTAAATTTTACTAATGCTTCTCCCTGAGATCGAGTCTTGTTCTTTCACAATCTGATGCATATCTGACAAATTTATAAAATTCTTAGGCCACAGTTTTGTTATCTTAAAGGTGTGATAACGTTAAGCTAACTTTACTTGAGGGCTGTTCCTTGTCACGCTAGTTAAAGGATGTGATGTATGAAAGACAAAACAAGTAAGCAAACAAACAGTAAAAGATACTTTGTCAAATAAATTTGAAAACTCTTTTCGTTTTGGAGGCAGTATTCAAAAATGTATTCATTACCTCTTACCTGGAAGAATGACACAACTTTACTCATCTCAGTTACATCTCTACTTGGCCCTCTCCTCTCACTTACACCCTAACCAGAATTATCTTTTCAAACCATAAGTATAATTTTGGTCTAGATCCACACATTTCCTTTCTTTTTTTCTGGCCAGGGCTGGGTTTGAACCTGCCACCTCCGGTGTATGAGGCCAGCACCCTACTCCTTTGAGCCACAGGCACTGCCCCCACACTTTTCCTTTCTGTTAGCTTCAAGAGCCATAGCTTGCTGCCTCTATCTATCCTCCAAGTTTCAACTTTTGATTTTAACACCCTTTTGCTCTATCTTGGGGCACCTTTCCTTCTTAATTCTGTGTTCTTCATGATACATGGCCTTTTTCTGTGTGTGTAATTCCCTCTAACTGAAATGATTTTCCTTCTCACACAACCCCATTGTTGTTCAACTAATGAAATTTTACTTTCTTCAGATCACAACTTTATCTTAAATTCTTCAGAAAAGTCTGGACAAATACACATTCTCTCAGCACCATCCACTTTAGTGTCATGTGTCTTTCTTGCATGACTACACAAGTATGTTTTGCTTTATGTTCATTTATGTAATTGTTCACCTATCTCCCCACCAAACCATAAGGGTCTAATAGGGTGTACAGCTCGTTTACTTTTATGAAGCTAGTGTCACCTGCAAGCATCGTTCTTGGAACACGTTTCTAGTAATTATCCAAGGAATATACACCTGTAGGTCTGAAAGTTTCAAGGATCTTAGAACTTTAGTTACTCCCAAGTTCATCTTCATCCTCATTTGCCATGGAGCAACCTCCCACTCTGTGACTGTGTACTGTGCTGGGTCCTGTTGATACAGGAATGAAGGGACAGTAAGAGTCACGACCTCTTAGAACATAGAATCAAGAGCAGGAAAGAGGATACATGCCAAGGCACACACACTTATTCAAGTATACCTTTGAAAAAGTCTGTAAACAAGGACAGCTGCAGTAGCTCACCCTTGTAATCCTCACAGCCTGGGAGGGAGAGGCAGGAGGATCCTTTAAGCTCAGGAGTTAGAGACATTCTAAGCAAGAACACGACCCTGTCTCCAGGACAAATAGAGAAATTAGCCAGGCATGATGGTGCTGGATTATAATCCCAGTTTGTAATCCCAGCTACTCAGGAGGCAAAAGGATCTCTTGAGCTTAAGAGGATGAGGTAACTACGAACTTTGATAACACCACAGCACTCTACGTTGGGCAACAGAGTGGGACTCCATAAAAAATATATATATATTTAAAGAAAAGAAAAAGCCTTTAAACAAAACACATGGAGCACTGTGAGCATATACAATTAACAGACTGAGACTTGAGTTAGTTTGAGAGCAGGCTAAAAAGTCTTTGAATAGGAGATGCCATTTAAAGATACACTTGAAAGATGATTAAACAGAAAGGAAGAACACCAGGCAGAGAGATGGATCTCATATGCACACGAACACACACTGAAAGACTGTGTAGGATAAGTACGTATTCAATAGTATGCTATGTTTTAGAAAAGAAAAAATCAAAATGTGTAGCAGTGGTCTGTGGTCTACACTTTGAACGGAGTCATGACTTGCCTTAGATCAAGACAGAAAGGCAGAGAGTTAGTTTCTGAATTCTGTCCTAGTAATGAATTTCAAGGTAATCGGATTAAATCGCCCTCTCCCTCTCTTCCCTTTTTCTCTTCGTACCCATAAACACAAACACACACACATTCTCATATTTTCCACAACACAGAATGAAAAGTCTGATGTACCATAACTAACAAAAATAGAGTTCCTCAGATGATTGAAAATTTTGCAGATATAAAGTATTCATATGCAGAGGATTTTAAATTTTCAAAGCCCTGTCTTAGGATCTATAGTCTATGAGAACTGATCAACAATATGTCCTTTTTTTGAGTTTTAAAAGGAGATAATTTAAGACACAAGTATTCACCTCTGTCTTCATAGATTTTTGCAAAGGTAATTAAAGTAAATGGGGTATAATAAAGACAGATTATTGGCTTCCAAAGAAGAGTTTTAAAAATGGAGAAAAATATCTCAAGTACTTTGGACTAATAGAAGGGAAGGCCAGTCTACATTGTAAATTACCTTGAAGTGCATATATTTCATTTATTAACTATATTAAGTAAAACAGGATTTTAGGAATGTATGTTGAAAATTGCTGTAAGGAATAGATAAAAACTATTTATCATTAGACATATTGACAATATAATAAATATTTCGAAAACCACAGAGTGCTTAAAACAATTTATTCTGGCAAATTTGTTCATACTATTAATTCTTTATACAGGGAATTTTGTCGTTATAATTAATATTAATAATAAGGTCATTGCCAGCTGAGACATTTGCTAAATCGTTGGAAATTATTATCATGTAATGAGTTTCCTTTTTCTTTTTTTTATCTTGATATTAAATTTCTTGGTATTGCTCGAGGAGTACTACTATGCTTTGTACATTCAAAAATAAAAATGAGCAATTTTACTGCATACATAAATCTCACCAAACCTAATAAACATAACTCAACAGTGTCTGGCAATTCCTTTGTTTTCTTTAACTCTTCTCCAAATGCAGATATCATGTGATTGCAAAAATGATCAAATAATTTTTTTTCCTTTGAAACACGTGTGTGAGTCATTGAATGAGAAATAAAATTTTACACTGATTCACCAGAAGCCCTTTGTGGGTTTTAAAAATGAACCTTGGGGAGTGGAAGAGGCCCTGGGGTGCTGAGCTGTCAATCCACAGACAATAATAACACATGTTTTGGAAACACTGCTGGCTCAGAAATGTTATAATGTGTCAGAAGTAAACAGCCCTACTCTTTCTGGTAGTTTTATTGCTTCTGGCATGTTATGATTAGAGATGTGTGTGGCTTTAAAACCAAAAGACCGAATTGCTTAACGTGCTATAAACTAGAAGGCCTAGGCCAAATGGAAGCTTAATCAGCATTTTTCTTCATTCTAAATGTAAATATTATGTTGCAGTATCCTATAAATGATGCTGTTTATCATACACTGTCAGAAGATGCTGCTGAAAGATGCATTTCCATTTGTTACCTTACTTGGGTTTGATTTGTAAAATCAGATTTAAACAGTGGATGAAAGTGAATCTAAATTTGAAAGACAGACAATCTAATGATATTTATCATAACTAGGACAAAGTCTGGAAACAGTTATTCTAACACCAGCTTTTAGGGTTTGAAAGAAGTATCTGTGTCTGTATTTCACATTTAAAATATGCTAAATATAATGAATTTTACAATAACTATAGGTATTAACATTGGAAAACCTGATTTCAGCACAAATGTTCATATGACACTGCAATTTGTATACTAGGTTATCTTTTACTAGAGTTATCTTTTCTCTTACACCAGTTAGCATTATAAATAATTTAAAAATCAACAAAACGTAATAGATCAATGGCTTTTATTTATATGTTTTATCATTATTGTGCATATTCTTACATACATGCTTCACTGGCTGAAAAAGAACATGGTGACATATAAATACAAACCTTTTTACAGATTATTATCTTCCCAGATAGGTTTCAAAAGCTTAATTATCTTTTCTATATTTTCAGCTGATATACCCGGTTGAAATCAAGGGGAACAAGAAAGGCAAGCCAGAAGTGTGGGATCGTTAAGACTTCATTATGACTATTGTTATAAAACGACATTTCGAGATGGTCAATTTTAGACATTAGGGCAGTACCATTCTCAGAAACTTATCGGCAATACACTCTCTGCAAATCACAAACGCCAAAACACAATGACTCTTTCCTTGTTATGCTCGTGTGGAAAATATTTGAATGTTTGAGAACAAATTATAATTATGTTAAGGATTCATTCAAACCATACTGGCATCCTCAGAGCAGAGAAAGAGGGTTTGTGAGCCTCGCAGTGTTCGAAGGGAAAAAATAAAATCAGACTTGATTTGAGAACCCCCAGGATAAAGTAGTTGTTTCTGCTAAAATCTGACTGCTGTACAACACCCAAAGGGTTTCCCCGATTCATGCTCTGAATGATTTTCATAGAAATTCAGTGATTTTATCTCACTTGAAATAGATTAGACAGCCAGTTTATTGCTTTATAAATCCTGCAATGGAGAACTGAAGTGGTGAAAGGAATCAGTTCACCCTGGGTCACTGTGAAGCTTGACTGACACCCGGAGTGTGATAGGTGCAGCTGCTGTGCCAGAATCTTAGACCCAGCATCACTTCACACAGTGTTCTGAGCAGCCTTCCTCCATGAAACGCCCGTGTGTTTGCAAGACCCATTGTTTAGGCTCCCAGTGTGGAGTAGGATTCATGACAAATGGCCTGGGAGGCCTTAGTAATAATGTAGGCCATGTGTACAGACATATTTATACATTAAATACTTGGAATATGCATCTCATTTATGCAGATGGCCCCAGATATTAGAATTATTAGAGGTGGGCTAAAACAGCAAACTCTCTGGATCTCAGAAAGGCAATATTGTATGATTAAACCCCCAAAAATAAAAAAAGTCACTCATTTCTCATGTTGATGTTGAATTGGGGAAACCTCTCTTTAATTTTGTCACATATATAGTAAAATGATGCAATGCTTTATTCCTCCAGGCTATGACATACTATAATAGATATTTCTTTATTCTAAAAACTAACTCATACAACAATGATAATATATCGCTGCCATTTATAGAACTCCATACAGCTGAACTTTGCATTATAAACATTTTTAAGACTTTGAGAAAAAGCAATGCCTTAGATTCAATACCTACTGCTTGAAAAAATAGAGCAATCAATCATTTATGAAAATATAATTTATTAGTAAAATCTTCAACATAAGAGGGTATGTATTTAAAATTGAGAAAATATAGAAATGTCACATTTTTCTGGTACTCCTTTATTTCATAAAATCTATTTTTTTCTATGTTCTGTATTTTTTTAAAATTATAAATAAATATTTTTAATCTATTCCTGGGTTGGTAGGCATTTAAGTTGTTTCCACATCTTGAATCTTGGTGACTGTAAAGTGAGTTGCAATAAACAATCTAGTGCAAATATCCTTATGATAAAATGATTTTTTTTTCTTCTGGGTAGATGCCTAGTAATGGGATTAGATTAAAAACTGTGGAATATATATACCATGGAATACTATTCAACCATAAAAAGATGGAGCCGTCATATCTTTTGTATTAATCTGGATGGATTTGAAGCATACTCTTCTTAGTAAAGTATCACAAGAATGGAAGAGCAAATATCCAATGTCCTCAGTAGTAATACGAAGCCAGTAAATGATGTAATGAATGCCCACATAAGAGAAAAACTCAATTCAATTGAAGTTGGGGAGGAAGAGAGAGGGAGAAGAGGGGATGCGGGAGGGGGATTGGTGTGTTCCCTCTTAATGGGCACAATGTAAGGGTATATGAGACACCTCTTGGGTGTGGAACACAACCACAAGAGGAACTCTACCCAAGAAATGCAAACGTTGTAACCTAGATATTGTGTACCCTCACATTAACCTGAAATTTAAAAAAGTATAAATCAATAACTATAATATAGTTAATAATTATATAATATATAATTAATATATATAAGATATATATTTCTTGCTTTCTGTTCAGAAACCAATATTGCCATGCCTTTGTAGCAAGTATTTTAAAATAGAATATAAAGTTTAATAATAGATTAAAAACAGTGAAGAAAATTTTGAAAGTACAATTTATTTCATAAATATATACTAATTACCAACGATAATGCCAGGCAATGTAATAAGAACCAAAAGTGAAATCTTGAAACCTAGTATTTTCGCAAAAAAAGATATATAAAATTATATAATTCTGTCACAAAGAGGTAAACAATGCAATATTGAGAGGAGAAAACAAGTTTGGAAATTTAGAGGAAAACAATGACAAACTCTGCTTGGCAAAACATGCAAAGATAATTTTATGTTGTCAATGGAGCTGGGCCTAGGGATAAAGAGCAGTTCTCCAGACTGGGAAAAGGGGAAGACTATGGCAGGAACACAGAACTGTAGCTACAAAGACAGTCTGTTGGGTAAACTGAGGAAGTTTAGTGGGAGTATGGGAGAAAGCTTAGTAGAAAACAGGAAAAATACAGAGAAGAAGATGGTAGTGAATTATCAAAAATTTGGCCTAATGCTGCCTCAATATTTCAAATTCCTGCACAATTATTTGCAGCTTAACTTAACAAATAGGTGAGTTTTGGCCGACCAAGGTCTGATAATTAATCAGACCATGTCCATATAAAGCAAATGACTCATCACACCATGCTGATATGAGACAAACAGTGACCTGTAAGCTGTTTCTGGACATTATTATTTTTTTTTATCGGTTCATAAATACTGCCTGCTCACATCACTGGGTGGAGGTCTTCAAACCTCTTTTGGTTCTGAGTGATGCCAGATTCATGAATGATTCTTTGCTCAAGAAACTCTGCAAAATGTTATTTCTCTGAAGGTTTTAACTTCTAACAGTTTGGTGTCAGTGGTATGATCTGAAGGAGACCTGCAGCAATTCTCAGAAGCATCCAGTGACCAAAGGTACCCACCAAGTGCATTGTTCCCATAAACCTTTCACAGCAGCCGAAGGTTGTAAGCAAGTTTTCTTCCCGGATCTGATCCCCACAAAATTATGTTTGAGCAGTTTTTTACTGAACAGTGTCCAGGATCAGATTGAATTCTACAATAAACTGGATTTGATCTACTTAGAGTCTTTAGAAGTCTACATTTTGAAAATATTTTTCTGCGAATATAATATAGGAAGTCTGGGACTTCAGTCTCTGGACACCATTTTCTTATATACTGGCTAAGTTTTTATATAAAAATTATAGGTCTGGAATCTGTACAATTTTGGAAAAATGAGTTAGCTCTTTAAGGAAAAACTTAGATTTACAATGGGCACGATGGAGAGTTTTAATCGACAGAAAATTGTTCACTTGTGAGCACATTTGAAAAGAAAGAATCCAAAATGCCACCAAAAAAATTGGGATGCATTCTTTAGTTGGTTCACAGAGGAACATAAAAGATTAAATGAGTCAAGACTGGCTCTTTAAAAGGTTCTTACAGATGGTAAATGAAAAATGTTTAATAGTACTTTTCACAAACATTAGTCAAACTGAAGCCATCCGGACAGAAATCTTGTTTCATTGAACAGAAATAGCAATTTGAATTAGACATTCTTTAATAAATTAGTGCGTTTTCTATTATTGTACTTGGCATATGGCTAAAAATCTAAAATAAAAATTATAAAGTCTGTTTCTATTTATGAATGTTGCTATGAGTTATATGTGTGTATTTTTCTCTGATATTTTTCAATTCAGACTATAGATGATTTCACTAATATATCATGTACAATGTTTTGTTCTTTCTATAGAGTTAAACTTTTACGTTCACAATCTGGTTCTGTTCAAATCCTATGGTAGGCAAAACCTATAGTAAGGGTTTTTCATTTAAAGTATTCCAGAAATTGAATAAGAAAACCAATTGAAAGGCAATTTGACAGTGCAGATACAAATTTATAACCCTAATTACTTAATAATGAATATTCCTGGATCATACAAAGAATTCAATATGGACTCTTAGACAAATATTATTAGGATTTTACTTCTGCTGACCTCCCACACACACAAGAGCATCTCACAAGGAACTGTCCTTATACCCCTTAGGATATATTTTTATTTGTGGAGGAATTAATGATCAATTATATATTTGGACAGTTCCCTGTCTCAGTAAGTGGAAAATAAAGGGCCAATGTGGACTAAGGGTTCTAAGGGTACCATTGTTACTCTACAACCAAATGGAAACTTAACACTATTCAATTTGTACAATGAAACAAAGAGGAATTTGTAAACAGGCATAAATCCCTCTAATGAGCATTTTTTGGTAGAATGTTCTTTTCTTTGTTTGGCATAAATGTAAGTGAGGCTATAATTAGCAATCTGTCTCCAAGATTGCTGTGACTGACTCTACTGGAAAGGATATAGCTACCTAGAAAGCTTCTTTCAGTTCTTACTAAAGGGATCTTAGATAACGTGATTGGTTTGGAATATCTGTTGGTTGAATGGGGAAAGTAGTTAGCACTTTATGCTGCACTTGGATAAATACATCTAGTATGGTAGAAACGCAATGGTAAGAAATCAACAAATCCCTCTTCTGACTCTTTCTGGGCATATTTGATTTTGATATATTCAATTTTAGAGGCTCTCAGTGGTGGTTACACTTCAGTTTCTTAGTATTATCTCTCTGAGGGTCATTATAATCATCTCCATGGTGCACCCTACCCTCTCATATCTTCTCATACGGCCTTAAAGTCTTGTGTGCAGACAACACTGTTATATGTCAATTGTCTGTCATATGTCAATTGATCTCATCACAGTTAGAATAACAGAATACAGTTAGAATAAAGCACAAAAAGAACATAAAGAAACATTAAACCAACTCGAGGTCATGAGCTGTGAATTCTATATGGAAATGAAACAAATCCTCATGATGATGACAGAAAGTTATTCCTGTGCCTGAGATTTTGGTCAACCTGTCAACATTGGGAGTCTAACCTAAAAGGGAGAATTGCTAAGGGAAACTAACTTTGGCCTGAGGCTGCGTGTGTACCTTCAGTTCCTGGGTCGAGAATATCAACCTAACATAAAGGAGAAATACTTGACAGCCTTGAGAGCATGTTCTTACAACAGACAATTGAATTAAAGCAGCTGAGTTTTAGCCAATCACAGGCTGCCAGTTGATTAGATCATCACCACAGGAGGAGAATGCCTCATTTTACCATGCCCTAATGAGTCAAACACTGAATTATGACCAATTAAGCTGTTCCAGTATGCCATCTTGTCTGTTTGCAAATACCAGCTGCTCATCTGCTCATGTTGCTAGGTAGAGCTCCTTGAATCTCCTTTGGTTTTGATTCCTGCCAGATTCGTGAATCATTCTTGGCTCACACGAACTCTACTATATTTAATTTGCCTGTAGTTTTCCTTTTAAAAATGGCAAGTTAGGTTGAGATATAAATATAAAGAGTCTTGTATAATATGTAAAGTTGTATAGAAATATTTCCTATCTATTTTTAAGAATTAGGGAAACTCTTCATTAATGGAGTATCGACATAAACATGAATGTAATGCTTTGTGCATCTATATACATATGGAAGTTAATTCTGAAAGGGGTCAGTGTGTGGACTATAGTGGGGACTGATGATTAGAAAGGGGCCAGTGAGAAGGTTTATTGTGATGATCAGGAAAGAGGCTCTGAAAGCCTAAACTTAACAGTCATAATGAGGCTGGAAAAAAAAGCAATATTACTTTCACTCTCTTAAAAATCACTTATTGTAAGCAAGCCTAGTGTGTGCTATTTACTGTACTAGATTATAAGAGTAGAGTCTTGAATATAATATATGAGATTATCTACTCTGAGATATTTTAAAGGTAGAAATGTCAGGTCCTAATAATGGATTATGTATAAGTTTTTCTCTGCAGGGGTGAGAGGATAAAAAGGAAAAAAAGTAAGTAATTTAAGGTAAAAATTGGGATTATTTTTGGAACATGGAATTTGTGGCACTGCATATGTGAATAAAAGAACAGATTTTTAGAGGAGGATGGAACAGTTGACTTAGACATGTGATTAAAGTGCCTGTGTGACACAGGTAGAGGGCGGATCCTGGACCCAAAGGTGAAGTCATGTCTTTAGCCCAAGAAAGTGAGTGAAAATAATTCACACTTGGGATTTCGTAGCTTAGAGATGATGTACAGAATTATTGGAACATAAAGCGATCCTCATTGGGGTAGGGAGAAGATGTAGAAGAGCCAAGGTGCATATCAAAGCTGTAAGAAAATACCTGCATTAAGAAGGGCAGACGCCAGAAGAGGCAAGGAGAAAAAATATATAATCAAAATAGAAGAAATAGCCAAGAAAGAGTGTCATGACAGAAGTCTATGGAACAGTTTTTAAAAAGCAGAAGTACAGTCATGCATTGACAATGACAGGGACATGTTCTCAGAAGTTCATCCTTCGGTGATTTTGTCATTGTAAAACATCACAGAAAGAACTTACACGAGCTTAGATAGAAGAACCTATTTCCCTCCTGGGGCGTATGGTATCGTTTATTGCTCCCAGGATGCAAGTCTATACATGTTATTATACTGAATATTGTAGGCAGTTGTAACACAATGGAAAATAATTTTGTATCTCAACATATCTAAATATGTCTAAGGTATAATAAGAATATGGTGGTATAATCTTACAGGACCACCGTATATGCAGTCAATCACCGACTACACCATTGTTATGATGCATATAACTTTATTCACTAGGGGCAAGGTTAGTATGAGACACATTGCAAAAAGGAGAAAAAATGAGATCGCTGTTCTAGGCAATTAAGAAACACTTGATTACTTTAGTAAGAACAAGTTTATAAGAAAGCAAAGAGTGGGAACACTGAGAATTTAATTTCTTGAGAAGTCAGTGAGCATTTAGGCAATTGGGAAAGAAAGGAATAAAGAAATAAGTAAGCTAATTAAAAAAAAAGGAGATGGATGGATGGATGGATTATGGGGGCATTTGATTTTTTTTTTAAATTTTTATTATTATAAAAGTGAGACAGCTTTATTAACTTGGAAATCAAAAGAGATACAGTTATCCAGAAGATAGGATATAACAGACTGAGCAAGATCTCAGAAGGAAGGCTTGAAAGAATATTGCCCAATGAGAAAGTTATAAGGAGTACAGAAGGAAAAACCACCTTCTCTTTGACAGAAAGGAAGCATTAGGAGATTAACATTTTAGTGGCATTTTAACCTAAAATACGTAGAAACACTATTGGGTGAAAAATAAAATGTCTTTTTTAAAATGCTTCTAGGCTGCTGACAACTACACAGTTACCTTGCATTTATAATAGTGGATGTGGGCTGTAGCTACGAGAAGAAATTATATATTTTCTTCTAGATCCAGAGATAATTTTCTTTTTGTTAATGCACACAAAATAGAGCATCATATAAACATAGATTTCACTAGTTGCTAATGAGAATTTATGTGCACGCTTCCCACACTCTACTTCAGTGTATGTGATAACATCACTACTAATAGGGATGTGGAGGAAATAACACACCATATTGATGTTCTCTTGTGTCACTCAGTGTAGCAGTAACAGAGCTAGGAACCTGAGTCTTACACTCATTTTACTTTAAAAAAATTATGGATACATTGCTCACGTAGCTTACTGTTTTTGAGACTGAGTCTCCCTTTGTCACCCAGGCTGGAGCTCACTGTAACTGCACACCTGTGGGCTGAAGCAAACCTTCTGCCTCAGCCTCCTCAGTAGCTAGAACTACAGGCACGCACCACACAACCATCTAATTTTCTTTTTAAAAATGTTTGTACAAATGGCATATCATATTTCTCAGGCTGATGTCAAATTCTTGACCAAAAGATAGAACAAAGTTATTATATTAACATATTATGCTTTACCAATACCTGGTATTTTAAGGGCTTCTGTATAGTTCTATTCCCCTTATTTTTAGTTGTTTGAGAAATAACTCGTTTCTTACATGTTTTAATTTATGACATGCATTTCATTACCCACACGAATTTCGGGAATCAGTAAAATGTAAAAATGAATACAATAATGTCAATATCAGATCATTCCCCTTATCCGTTGACTCATTTAATGAAAATGGAGATCTGAATCGTTTCCAACATTAGGAATATTACTGCTGAGAACATTTTATCCATATATCATGCATATATGTTTTTGCTACATACAATTTCAATATGAATAGGAAATTTTATACCTCTTTCACAAGTGATTGTACAATTGAAGGGTATGTGTATCCCTAATGTTTCACATCCTAATCAACACTTAGTATTCTAATAGTCTTAATTTGTGCCACGTTGGTTGGAGTATTGGTTTGTATGCTAACAATAAAAGCAAATGAAGAACCACGGTAATAACAGATCAGTCTTACATGTACACTGATGGTTGAGAAAGGAAGGAATAATTGTAGTATACGTTCATATGCATAGATTTGAAAATTGGTTCAAATGAAAAGATATCATTTGGAGAATATAAAACTCATACAGAAATTCAAATAGCTGCCCACCGTAAAAATCAGGGCAGTCATTAATTCTAAGGCAATTCAGAAATTTGGGATCAAGAAAGAAACACAAATAGAGTGTATTGTTGGCAATCGTTTAATTTCTGTTCTGGATGGTGAGATCACACAGATGGTGGAGCAGATTATGTTGTAGGATGGTAACGCTATCCTCTATGATCTTGTTTTTATGCAAAGAACACTTGCAAACAGAAAATGGGTGCTTGTGACTGCTCAAATCGTACATGCTCTGAGTTAGGTTACAAACAGAGTAACGCTTCTGCTTGGCTATTTGTATCAGGACATTTGTCCTTGAAATACACTTAGTATGGTGTAAGGGTGTCCATATTAACCTATGAAAAAAGAGTGCACGGAGAAGCTACAACAGAGAGGACTCAGTACTGACCCCAACCAACAGTCAATATTACGCCAGACTCACGAGGGAACAAGCCTCCAAGCTTCCCCTTGAGGCCAGACACAGTGGAGCAGAGAAAAGCCAAATTCTGGTGCCCCATCCAAATTCTTGGTTCAGAGAATTCACACACATAGTAAACCAATATTTACATTATTTTATAGTAGTTTGTGTCTTACAACAACGGGAGCAGGGGCTCATCCTAAAAGTTTATGAAATTGCACTTAGAGTTTAATGTACTTTTCTAAATATATATTTTCATGATAGATTAATTTTTAAAAATGAGACTTTTTTATTGTTTGAGATTCATTTAGGGTACAAAGAATTATTTTATACTGATTGCAGTTGTTAGGTAAAGTCCCTCCTGTAATTGTGTCCTGCCCCGAAAAGGTGTGCCATATACCATGACCCCTCATCCCCGCTCCCTCATTCCCCTACCCACTTTGTATTAGATCATGCACTGCCTTCACATTAGAATTGAGTACATTGAATTCTTGCTTCTCCAGTCTTGTGATGCTTTACTAAGAAGAATGTGTTCCACCTCCATCCAGGTTAAGACAAAAGATGTAAGGTCTCCATCTTTTTAAATAGCGGAGAATATTATTATATCATGTATAATAATATTATATTATATTATTATAATAGTATTCCATGGAACACATATAGTATAGCTTGTTAATACACTACTGGGTTGGTGGGCATTATTTTACATGACATTTGTTATACTGATTTATCTTTAATTTTACCTCTTAGAGATGGCAAAGTTTGGTTCAGAAGCACCTTGGTAAAACTGATGGATTCTAAAGATTTAATTCTAAAAAATCTCTAACTTCCCATTTTTATTGATTAGATATTTTTATATAACTTTTTTGAGACAGAGTCTCACTTTATTGCCCCCAGTAGAGTGCTGTGTCATCACAGCTCACAGCAACTTCAAACTCTTGGGTTCAAGCAATTCTCTTGCCTCAGCCTCCCAACTAGGTGGGACTACAGGCACTGGCAACAACGCCGAGATATTTTTTTGTTGCAGTTGTAATTGTTGTTTAGCAGGCCTAAGTCAGGTTTGAATCCACCAGCCCCAGTATATGTGGCCAGCAACCTAACCACTGACCTATGGGCATGGAGCCTTTATTATATTTTTCTTACTTATGCCTTAGTTAGAGTCAGCCTAGATTCCAAGTCCAGTCCACCCTATGCACTATCCCAGCTCTTTTACAGATCCCAGCTACTTATATCACTTCCTAATTAACAGGAAAACTAGAATAAACTTATGATTTAAGAAGGTAGATAAGGCTCATGTGTTTATGATCTCTCCCACTTAAGAACAGACCATGATTTAAAAAATATACCACAGTAAGCTAGCACACTTAATGTAAATATGTCAAGCTTTTGCATAGACTTCATTTTAAAGTTTTAAAATGTTTTACTTTTTAGTACAGAACTAAAAATGAAATACAAATACAGAAGACTTCATCATCAAAAGTCAGAGAGAATAAAATTGTTAACATATTATCCATTTTACTCATACAAATAAAAGTACAATATTTATTTGAAAGAGGAGTATACTAAAATAATAGTTAAGTAGAAAAATGCATTCCTCAGTAAAAGGAAAATGTTATATAATTAAGGATATGAGGGACAAGAAATTCTAGAATTTTTACAGAAGATAAAAATAAGGATTAATTAATTGATAAAATAAAAATTAAAATTAAAAAAATTTAAGATAGAAAAATAAGGTACAATGATTACCCTCAAGAACATTAAGAGGTTCTGGACTCCAGGAATGTACTGACAGCAGAGAAACCATGTGAAGTGTAGGGAGGAAAATAGAGGTACCTAATATATGTAGGGGTACAGAGTCATCCACTCTTGTCCTAGCTCTTCTAGTCCAATTACAGAAAAACTTACAGATTGGTTACTAAAGATTTTGAGTCAAAATTCTTTGGAGAAATAAGATAATATGGTATCTATTCCATAGAAAAGTATCTCCACACTTATAGTTTTGATGCTATAAGTTTGGGGTTTCCCCACATAGTAACTAAATCCCTGACAGCTCAATTTTAACTGAAGTCTACCAGCTCAAAAGTCCCACTCACTATTAGAAATGGATAGATATTCAAGAACCATCATACAGGCGAGAAAATCCTGGGATACAGATTTTGTGTTGATTCTTTTATTGGTATCTTGGTAATACCCAATTAAATGAAAAATCTGTGCTTTCTGTCTCCTTTATGCTTTGTACTTTGTTGCATGTCTCACAGGATATTTATATTGTGCCACACAGTATTATTTTTTAGGTACTATTTCATGCTTTCAAAGAGATTGAATAATTTCAAAGAAAAGAGATACTCTTAGTTACTTCTCTGTTTTTCACCTTGACCACAATAAGTGCTTTCTGAATGCTTCTTGAATTAAAATAAATCAAACAAATATCCATAACCAATTATATATATTTACATGTGTGTATATATATACACATATATGTATGTCTGTGTATGTGTGTGTGTACACATACACACATATATATACACACACACACATATAAAAGATACATATGTATATATAGTTTTTATTATGTTACTCCCTGTCCAAATCCTTCTAGGGCCTCCTTGCTTATAATATCTCTAACAAACACTCCACCTGATGTTTAAATTCTTTCTCAGGTATATTTACTTAAAAAGCCTCCATTTTAATAATTATCCAGAGTGCATTTGCACTCAATAACTATGAGCTAAAAAATGATTTAATAAATTAATGAGGTATTTAGGAACAGCAAATCTAAGCCTACCACCTTATAATTCAAGCAGCCATTGATATGCTATGGAGAAAGCACCTGGAAGAGAAAGTTCTTTTTTCACTTAAAAAAAAAAAAATCCATAAAAGTGAAATAAAATCCCTGCCACCCTAACTCAGTAGGATACCAAAAAGATTAATGAGGTAATGCAATAAAAAGTGCTCTGAGCTATTTATATGAATGGTGCTTTACAGAGGTACTTTATTGTAATTATTCTCTGCATTTACCTTTAATGCCATATCTAAAGGATTTTGGATTAGAAGCGAGGGTAACTTTCCAGTGTACAAAAGTCGTTTCAATGTCATCTGTTCCAAGCATGACTGTTAGCTATATTTTTGTTAAATCAATTAAAATACTCATCTTACATTCCTCTGGATTCTGGATTAATAAAATGAATTAAGTGATGTAAAGTACTTAAGGGACCTGTATCTTGGTAATACCCTACTAAATGCTTGCTATGGGTGTTGTTTTTGTTTGTATTGGAATAGTCATATTAGAAATTATTTCAAAAGTTGTATCAGTGAAGTTTTCCGAAGTATCTGGATAAAGAAGGCAGCTGAGGAAAGCCAAGTGAAGTTGGACAGCTGGCACTTAATTGACTCACCAGAAGAGAAGAAATGAATGAAGATTGCACTCTTGGGTGATAGCTGTGTGTTTACTTTTCTTGTGAGTGATCTATGCTCTAATCACTTCAGATTTTAAAAATAAACTTTCAAAAGGTTCCCATTGATGGCCTAGTTGAGAGAGTTAAAGTTATCTGAGAAGCAATTTACCACTTTTAGAGGCCATTATTGAAGCTTTCTTTTTTCCCTTGGAGCCTAGAGACATAACCCAAGGACAGACAGATTTTCATCATAGTGATATATTGGATTTATTAATAGCCAATGTTGAATAACATCACGACTTTTAAAAAATCATGATAAAGTTTTATGTATAAGTTATAGATGTGTGGTATTCAGAACCCAGGTAAAGTACAGAGACAACTTTAAATCTTAGGAGACCTAAGTACTGGGAACTCTTCCAAAATTGTCTCAAATGATCCATATACCTGCTGGTTCTTATGCTCTTATCTAATCAACACTCATGCTTTCAGTATTGGTCAAACACAGGACTTGCTTTTCACCAATAAAATATGAAGGAGAAGAATGGCACTTCAATAATTGGGTTTAAAATGGTTGGGATCTCTGTATAGCTAGCAGACTCTCTACCACTTGGCTCATATGGTTGAGAAAGTGCCACATTGCAAAAAAAGGAAGGGTCTTTTGACTAATAGTCAGTGAAGAACTGAAGTCCGTAGTATAAATGAATGCTCCCAACGGCCACTAAATGAGCTTGAAATTGTGTCATTTCTAGTTAAGCCTTCAAGTGAGACTAGACATCTTGATTGCAGCAGTGTTGTAGAATATTTGGAGAAGAGGACCAACTCAAGCTATTCCTAGATTCCTGACCCACAGAAATCATGAGTAATGAATGAGTTGTGTGAAGCCATTAATTTGGGAGGTGATTTGTTATGCAGCAACTAATGTAACTATTTAGATTAGTACATTTGCTTGTTTAGAATGTGGTCTTTTGTTTGTGGTTCTTTAAATCAGCATGTGACAAGTAGTTTGAAGTACTTTTATAAAATTTCAATGAAACCAATTGAGTATTCATTAGCTAAATATTATCAAACTATTTTCTCCTAAAACAAACAAGCAAGAAACCACATAATTTGCAATGCCAAATTCTCAAAACCTGCCTAAGTAGCAGTAGGCTTGAATAGGGCTTTCAAGGTTCTTCAAGACATATATAACAGTGTTTGCTTAAATTTTAAAAGAACTCTGAGAACCAAAATTCATTTTGATGCAAATTAACTTGAGACAGCAAAAATATTAAGAAGTACACTAAAACTTGCTTTGATTTCCTGAGTACCTTCTATAACGCCAATAATAACTTCACACAATAATCTCTCTCCAAAGCAGACTTTTCAGGTCAGTGGATAAACCTGAATGTGATCAAATATGATGATCATATGTGCAAGGCTTCCTTGTGTTTTCACAACACACATCCTCTTTGAAATAGCATGTCTTCTCTCAGAACCACTTTTATGACGACTTGCTCCAGTATACCCATATTCAAGGCCATACAGAAAGTACGTGAATAGAAATAAATCTGTATTTGACTGAAGTTTCATCTGTGCTGAATATGAGACTAAATTCTGTTATATTTTACTACTGGTTCTTCTAACAGTTAACAGAGTTGTTTTCTATCCCTCTGCCAAAGAAGAAATTCACTTACTTCTTTTCTCCCATTGCTCTTGTTATCAAAGTCAACGTTTTCAAACATTCATGTGGTGACAACTCCAAATTCCATTTACACAATTACTTGTGTGCTACAGTTCTTGTTAATTCTACCACCAGCCTGCCATTTCAGCAATGTCCTTTCAGCAACACATCCCAGACTTTCACCCTGGCTCTAAGTGGTCTACCTCAGGTATTTCAGTAAGCTCTGAGATATCCCAGTCCTTCACTCCCATTAAACTCATTACTATATTTTAATCTGGCATCTTTCCATTCCACTCTACTAACTCATTAACTATCATTAGATCTTACAAATATCTAACATGATATATTGTATTCTTCCCAATTATTCACTTCCTTCCCTGAAAGACTTTTATCTCTCTTACATTGGCCAATCCACTTTGAATAATGTGTTTAGTACTGTCTTCACAGTCAGACATAGCCATGCCATATGCTTGCTTTGGGCAACGGAAAACCAGTAGGCATGGAAAATGTTATCTTAGTGAAGATTCTCTAAAAAGAAGATAAGGGAAGTAGAACAGGCCCAAATGAGGCTAACACTGACCTCCTGGTCTGTGAGCAAAACATAAAGCATGTTGTCATTAGCCACTGAGATTTTAGAGTTATTGCCAAAGGGAAGGCTGTGTCCATATCCAAGACTCTCTCTCACTATCATGTCAACTCCCCTTGTTTTTCCTGCTACACATGTAAAAAAAATAGATATATATACACACACACTTATGCATATATACACATATGTTATGTATGTATACATAGATGTATGTACGTGTGTGGTGTATATATACACTTATGGAAGCCTCCATCCTAAAATATGCTTTACCCAAACTAGACTCAGCTCATGTTCTAAGTGTTCCTTTTACATATTTCATAAATATGGGCGGCACCTATGGTTCAAGGAATGGGGAGCCTGCCCCATGTACCAGAGGTGGCAGGTTCAAACCCAACCTCAGCCAAAAAAAAAAAAGTAAATATTTTATAAATATGTACATCGCTGGCATTATGCATTCTCAATTTCCAAACACCTGATCTCTCAAAACAACATAGCAATCATTTTCCGTGACCTTGATCAACAACTTCTATTATTTCACATTGCTGGTTCTTTTAACAGTTAATAGAGCTGTTTCCTGTCCCTCTGCCAAAGAAGAAATTCACTTAATTCAGACTCCCCTCTCTCAAGCTCAGCCGGTGCAGTGTTCCGTCTCAGTGTTCAGTCCCTTCTTCGCACGTGTTAATCACGGCCAGGGCACTTGTCCGCATCTGCATTCATTCTGCTGCTCTTTATTTCGCCTCTGCACTTTATTTCATTTTTCCTCTTCTAGAGTAATACTATTTACTACTCATGTTTTATGTGGTTCTTATCTCATCCTACCTCTTCTTGGATTAGGATAAAAATGATATCCTCTCCCTTTATCTGTGAATTATAAATAATTCACATCCATCTTGTATTTCCATCTTTTAAGCAAAAGAATCCCCGGCACCAACCCTAAGTCCTTCTAGGTAATCTGTCGCTCTTGTCATCTGAACATCTGGAAAGTGTGACGGGTCCTTCCTCCTTTCCTGTCAATCACACACCTCAGCCTCCTTCAATCCGATAATGTCCACTAACCTACATGGAGGCAACTTCCTAAACCAGCCATTATCCCAAAGTTCTAACTCTCTGAACGGGTTTGTTCTAACTTCTGAACAATTTTTAAACTGTTTAAAATTGTGTCTGATTATTTCTGTGAGACTACTCAACTTTTTTTGCCTTATGTATGAACATAAATGAATGGATGTTTCATATTTTATTGGATTACAAATACAAAGGCATCTCACAGTTAATAATGAAATTTAGCTATTTTCCTGAAGAAGCTCTGAAATTTCTAAAACTGGTTTAAAACACACTACTTGAGTAGAGACAAGTAATTTTGCTTTAAGCCATTAGAGCAATTTTTCCTAAAGTTAAATACCTATAATAAGTCTTGAAGGATAAGAAAACATTAAGTGAGCCCTCAAAGGAAGAAGGACACTTCATGAAGAGACAGGAGAAAGAAGGAGAGCTGAGTTACGTTGCATAAGAAATAAATAGAACATTTGGTTTGCTTTTATTTTTTTCACAATGAAAATGGAGAAGAGAAAAGGACGGAAAAGGCATCAAAAGGGTATCATGAGGACAGACAGTTTTGAGGCAAGACAAATGAATAATTATCAGTGAAGATGGGAGAACAAAAAACAAACAAAAAAAAACTTGCTTGAGAAGAATGCATGCCATCATTCAGTATTAAGTAGCTTCTTTTATTGGGATGTTTCCTATTACTTCCTAAAATGTTCCTTTAAGTATGTAGTTCAGACAAATAGCAGATAAGCTTGTGTGTGTGTTATGAATGGGCAAATTTACACCCAACTGGAACTGGAGTGGGAAACATGGGTGAGAAACTGAATTGATCCACAAAGTGAATGTAATATGTGCTAGGAGATGCTTTGAGCTATACATAATTATGACTGTAAACCACAAAGATATTTACCTTAACCTTGAGGCAGGGGTAGTTGGGTATATATATATAGATGTATATATATATATATAGTCACTAGATTTTTGTAAAGCCTAAAATGTGAGTTTGAGTTAATATTGAAAACAATTTAAGGGTAAGTTACAATAGCTAAGATATGAACTAAGAACTAAGCTAATTTAAAATAAAAAATGAAAATGAAAATAGCAAAAGAGTAACTCCACATACAGACATGCTAAAAAGAGGTTTTTCTATGCATTATCTATGCATTTCTATGCGTGTTTTCTATGCATTGCCATATACAAATTTTTCTACATTCTATACAACCTAATTTAAATGGAGAATTTGCATAAAGTCTAGTGCATAGATATAGTATATTACTAGGTATGATTTGTGACAGTTTTACATTATAAAATGTAGTTTCTGGTAATTAATTTTCAAGATTGCCCATTAATAATTTGTTTTTCCACACATGCAAAATGTCTTTTAGGATGCCAATTTCATGGAAGAATTCAAAATAAAGAATTATGCATTGAAAGCACCATATTCAGGCAGATTATAATCTTTATAAATTTTATCATTTTCAAAGTTATGATTCCATCATTAAGCATAGAATTCAACATCATCACTTAAAAGTTGATGAATAGTCTAACACATTTATTCACGTAAGTTCTTCAGGAAGACATTTTATTGACATCAACTCATTTGTAAAGCTATGTGTTCCAATGATATTTTTACAGCCATTATGCTACACAAAAATCATGAGTGTAACATATTAACTTTGCGTTAAGAGGACGGCAGAGAAAATGAGAGATGGAGAGGGAAAGAGAAAAGAAGAGAGTGAGAAAAAAGAGAAGGAGGGGGTCTGAGTGGTGATGACAAAATGAGTGTGAGGATTAGACCCAGGAGTGGTGGTCTCTTTGAAATAGCATGAAGTTTCAATATTATTCATTTGTAAGACTCTGAATGGATTATTTATAAATATGAAATGGTCAAGAAAATTTCATTTTCCTTTTAGATACCTGGTTTGTCTATATTTCAGAAAGACAGATGGGTTTTAAAAAATCCACTTATGAAACTCATGACATCATGAGTTCAAAATCAAGGGAATATCCATGGATTTATTCACAAGAATAGTACTGCTTTTTTAGCGATACTTTTCAAATAATTATCTTCTAGAAGAACCTGTTGCCCTCTCTGTACCAGAATACTATAAGTATTCTGTATACTGTAAAACCTGATTTTTTAGATAAAATGCATTCTCAAGATCACTAGGAAGTCCTATCCTATGTTGCTAATAACAGGTTCCTTGATGAGAGACTTTGGGGACATAACTTTCCCTTGAATTCAGCACCAAATTGAAAGCAATATAGGAATCAGAGTAATCACTGATGACAAGAGATTTGATGAATCTTAAATTACAAAAAACACAGAAAAGCACATACTGTCTTGAATTTAAAATTAAATTATAAAAAAACACAGAAAAGCACATAGTGTCTTTATTTTAGAGACTATAATTTAGCAAATTATGAAAAATAAAGAAAACCCTACCTATATATTCTTATTTACCTTTTATCTACTAAAAAGAATTAAAAAACCCTACAGCTATTGACATTAAGAGACAGGGATTAAACTTGCTATTATTACAATAATATGACATTTCCCCATGGTAATAGTAAATCAAAATTTTTATTGGCAATAAAATTGTGTTTTGGTCAGGGAATGAGAATATTATCTAGGTATTTTAGCTGGGAATAAAATAGTTAAAGGGTATAGGCTTGCTTCCTTCAGTGAGAAAAAGTAGGTGCTTAACTGGAGAAACTTTATCACTTTATTATAAGTATAAATATTCTGACAAAGTACTAGAATACTTTTTTTAATGTTCTGAAATTAAATTAAGTCATCTATTAATATCCTCCTGTCTTACAATTCAAGGGTTTCTATCTTGATGAAAAGTCTTATTGCTATTCCTTAGACAAGTGTAACACAATGAAAAGAAATACAATCACTGCTAACTCGGGCTTCGTTCATCAAATGGTAACCCAGGGGTGAAAAGTCCTATGCCCTATTTTCAATCCTTTGAATCATCTACTGAGCTAAAGCATTTTTCTCTTTAAAATGTCCTGGAAAATATAAGATAACCTTGTGTTTATGGTATTTTGAGGTTTATTTTAAGGAATCAAAAGAAATGTGCTCTGTGAGTAGGATTTTAAATTTGGCTTGAGTCCTCTGATTCAGGGAATAAGCAATCTCCTTCCAAATCTCTTTTTTAATGAAGAGATAGTCTCTTACAATCTGTGCCTTTTGGCCCAATACACATCAATGAACTCAAGACCCAATACACCATGTCTTAAAAATCCATTTAGAAAACAATTGTTCCATTCAAAGTGCATCTCCTGCCTTTATCAGAAATTGCTGGAAATGTAATTTTGCAGCAAGCATTTCATTTCTTGTCTTGAAATAGATTGAGGTAAATGTAAAGTCAATGATTAGATAAATGTAATGTCTTGGGTTGATGCCACAATGCAATATTCGATGGTGTGGTCAGGACTGATGGATGTTTTGTGTAGTTACTCAGCTGTATAATGGGATAAATTCCCATGACTCGATTTAAAATGCCACGTGGCTCCTCTCAATTAATATTACCAAAAGTACTTTGGCACAACTACAAAAAGTCATAAGGGATTAGTGCTGAGCATGCAAGGGCCGAAGCCTTTGCTCTGCTCAGAGATTCGCTTTTATACAATAAACTGTATCTATGTACAATTTATTCACTGAGTCACACTGTACACTGTAAATAACACTATAAATATTATTCCTCCTTCAGCAGTCACTTTTATGATGTTAAAAATAGAAATCCTGTGGAAAGTAATCTCCTGTAATACAGTTAAGGATTAAATCCTTATGGAGTCTGTGTGTGCACAGGCACACACATGCTCACAAAGTCCATAGAAACTTTGTTTATGAAAAATGTATTTATTTTAACATCAAGGGAATATATTTCTCTTTACTTTTCCCTGGCAGGAAGTTGCACATCATTCATTATCATTCAATTGAAAAGAGAGGAAAAGAAAGAGAGATATTTCTTTGAGAAGGAAGAAAAAACAGAGTATAAGTAGATTGCAAAAAATATTTTAAGAAAATGTAGAAGCTAGATTTCCTGGTATATGGATATCCAAACTGCTTAAAATAGAATTGAATCAAGTTATACAATGACACATGGTTTTTATAAGTGCCTCCTTCTGTGATGTCTGTCCTTCAGTGGTTAATCTTCTTTTGCAGACACCCAGGATAATTAGGGACAATATCCAGTGACTCTGTGTTTCATTGATCACAATTGTAAATTTTCACAATCAAAAAAAAATAAAATGAGTAATATTTTCTACATTTTCAAGTACTTAAATAATGGTTAATATGTCAATATTTTATTTTGTATTCAGATCCAATGCAGGATGGTCGGTGATTTACAAAGATTTGTTGTCTCTCCAGTTGAAGCAATATGTATCTATTCATTCAAAAACAGATAATCCTGACGCAGTTGGAGGCTGAGGCAGGAGGACTGCTTGGGATCAGAGTTTGAAGCCATCCTGAAAAAGAGGGAGACCCTGTTTCTGCTGAAAATAGTAAAATTAGCCAATGTGGTGACGTGTGCCTTACAGAGGCAGGAGCACCACTCCATCTCTGGAGTCTGAGCTTGTGGTTAGCTTTGATGATGCCACTGCACTCTAGCCCAGTGGGACAGGTGAGACAGTCTCAAAAATAAACAAACAAATAAAAACATGATTGGCTATTTTTAGTTATAAGTATTCGTATTCATATTAAACAAAATCCTATGGTAGTATAAATTTTAGCAGCACATACACTAAAATTGGAATGATACAGACAAGATTGTCTTGGCCCTTGCCAAGTATGACACAGAAACCCCGTGGCACATTCTATTAAAAAAATTCTATGGTACATCTTGTCCCCTATCATGAAGAATCCTGATATAATTTTTGGATGCATATACTTATAACAATAAGAATACAAAAGTATATTCTGCACTCAGTAATTATATGATTTTAAATTATTTTTATAAATAACTTTTTAAAAACACATCTTCTTGAGAACTGTTTCAGATATGATTCTGTATTGCTAGAATTCCATAGTTACACAATCTTGTCTTTTAGTAAGTTTTCTGTTTTCTCTACAAAACTTTTCATTCTTATTCCTGGTGTTACAAAATTGCATGATAATGATGCGCCTTGGGTAAGAGCATTTTAGTTTATTGGGATGGCACTTAGTGGACCGTCTCTCAATATCAGTACAGAAATCATGTTTTTTAGTTTGAGGGAATTCCTGGGAATTACTTCTTTGTTAATTTTTCCCTACTTCATTTCATCTGGTATTTTGCGACTTCCATTGGAAAGATATTTAAATGTGCACCTTTTCACCACTATTTTCCATCTCATCTTTTCCCCTTTATTTTTGAGTTCCTCTATTTTATCCTCCAAACGTTTCTGTGTGTGTGTGTGTGTGCACCTGTGTGTGTGGTCCGTGGCATCAACTCTAAAATCTTGGATGCAATAATAACTTCTTTTTTCTTCTTGTGGATATAAATTACAAGTTTTTTGAATAATTTTAGGTGTTTTCTTTTCTAGCCTATGCTAGGCGCCTATAGTCCTAGCTACACCATTGCTTCACTCCTTCACTCCTCAGCTTAGGCGATTCTCTTGCCTCAGCCTCCCAAGTAGCTGGGACTATAGGCGCCCGCCACAACGCCTGGCTAGTTTTTGTTGCTGTTTGGCCGAGGTTGGGTTTGAACCCACCACCCTCGGTATATGGGGCCGGCACCCTACTCACTGAGCCACAGGAGCTGCCCTGGGCAGCTCACTAAACTCCGTATAAACTATCAATCTCATGGTTATCAAAAAACAATGCTCATAGCACTTACAAATCACTCGAAACTCATCTCAGACCCCTGGGGGAAAAGCAACATGATTTAAAATTACAATTCACGTCTTAACTTGGAGTCACTATCATGCTATTATATTACCTCAGAAAACAGATCAGGATAATTTAAGACATGCTAGAATTAACCCTCCAACATAGAATCTGCTCTCAGATATAGGCATGCAGCAAAAATATTGACTTAAACTCTGGATACACAAACATGGGTTATAGTCTGGTAGATTTCTCCCTAAAGACCTGTGAATGGGCTTTACCTTGGGTAAAAGCAAATGGAAATTTAGGGACTTTTGTTATGTGAGGCCTTTCAGATTGTTCCAGAAGATTATTCTAGTCTATCTCCTCGTTTTCTGAGCCTGGTTGGTGTTTTCAATACAGGACGAGGGAAGGGGTCTGGAAACTCTTGACGTCCAGTGTGCAGGTTTTTATTCTACTCCCTACTTTTAATCTCTCCCTTTGTTGCTTTTGTTTCTCTTTTAGGTTAACCTCACTTTGGGTCCTTGTAAGTTCATGTATTGAGATAAAATGTCAGAAAACATTTTCTATGAAGGATCAGAGAATGCCTAATGTTGGCTTTCTGGAACATCTGACCTTTGTTACAGCCTCTCAACTCTGAGCAAAGGCAACCACAGAGTATATAAAAGAATAGGCACAGCAATTTTCTGTTACCATTTTATCTACAAAATCAGGTGGCAGTAGGGACTTACCAGTAGGTTTTGTGACTCTCGATCTCTAGCGCAAAATTTGAGCTTTCTGCTTGGCAAGAGAAGAAATATATGGAATATGGAGTGAAGGTTAACCGTTTCACACATACTACTCAAATTTGAGTTTTAACATCACAATTCATTATCACTTTCTGTGACTTCTGGTTCCTACACTCTGGGATTCTCTCAGACACTTTGATTTCTTTTTATCAGTTTATGTCCATCTACAGATTCAAAAATATTCTGCAATTCCTTGTTCCACAAAGCCAGAAAGTTCTCATACACTTGTTTTCCCTCTTTACAAAAAGCAAGAACAAAGCAATGAAAAGAAAGAGAACTTTTCTTGACTGTTTTTATTTTTTCTCTTGCCTTTACCCTTTCGAGTTTGGACTTTACATCGGCACTGTATTTTATCAGAGTGTAAGAATAAAAGAAAGGTAAAGACATGTCTCTAGCTTCTTGTCTTCTGCCAGAAGTTGACCTCTTCAGGTTGCTACTGGTTATTCTCAACTTTAGCCACTTTTTATTTTCTATAGTTGCATCTCTTTAATAAAAGCAGTTTAATCTTTTTATAAATACTCTTTCCCTCCCACCTTTCTCCCTTCTTCCTTTCCTCCC
>CAUYRH010007078.1:0-17397 GCA_963574655.1 Perodicticus potto
TTTAAATCCAGAATTTCTTTGCTTAGCTTCTTTTTGGAGGATCTCTCCAACACTGTTAAAGGAGTGTTAAAGTCTCCGACTACTATGGTGCTGGAGGAGATCAAGTTGCTCATGTCTGTTAGAGTTTACCTTATAAATTGAGGTTGGGTGCCTAAATATTAATATTTGGGTGCGCAAATATTAATAATTGAAACCTCATCATTTTAAGTATTACCTTTAACAAATATATAATGTCCATCCTTATGTTTACTCACTTTGGTTGGTTTAAAGCCTATTGAATCTGCGAATAAGATTGCAACACCTGCTTTTATCTGTTTTCCATTTGCCTGGAATATAGATGACCATGCCCAAAGTTACCTTTAATTCAGAGGATATATTTTCCTATATTATTGTAGTGGAGTTATTGGTGGCCTCTGAAAGGATATGCCCATGTCTTATTCCCTAGAACACGTGAATATTATTTTATGTGGCCAAAGATATGATTGTCATAAGGATTTTTGTTTTAGGACCTAGTTTTTTTTATTAAGTCATTTGTACGTAGATCATACATACATTATGCCATTATGGAATGTGATATGTTGATTATTTGTAAAAATTGTAGTGCTTACATGCTACTAATCAACCCAGCTTTCACCTCTTTTACCCAGTTACAACGTTAAGACATTTGTATTCTACAGTTGATAGATGCAACTTGTACTTACATTATGCTCCATAGGTGTGTTCCCCCTATTAACCCTCCCTCTGTCAACCTACTCTTCCTCCCTTCACATTTACTTCCTCTTTCCTCCTTCACCCTAGGCTATAGTTGCGTTTCATTTTTCATATGCAAGTGTGAGTGATTTTACTTTGGTTTCACAGCAGTGCTGAGTACATTGGATATTTTTTATTCCATTCCTGAGATACTTTACTAAGAAGAATATTTTCAGATTCCATCATGTAAATGTCAAAGAGGTAAAGTCTCCATTTTTTAATGCTACATAGTATTCCATCTATACATATACCAGAATTTAGTAATTCATTTGCGGATTGATGGGCATTTGGGCTTCTTCCATAACTTGGTAATTATGAATTGAGCTGCAATGAACAATCTGGTGCAAATATCTTTGTCGTAAAATGATTTTTGGTCTTTTTAATATACACCTAGTGCTATATATTCCAAACAATTTACATTTAATTGTGCCCTAATTGTTCTGTGTCTATTAGCTGAGTCTCTCTATATTACCTGGTCATAAGAAAGGACCATGCTTTTCACATTTTTGTCTGTCTTTGACATGATCCAATGCAGTTTTTTTTGTTTTTTTGTTTTTGTGTTTTCCCCTGACTGCTCATTAAAATCATCTGGGGTGGAGGGAGGTGTCAAAATTACCATCTCTCTCTGGGTTCCACCCCAGACTACAACCTCTTCAGGTGGGGCACAGACACATGGGTTGTGTTCCATTCTTAATTGATTCTAATGTGTAGGCACATTGGAAAACTCCTACTCTAGCATTATGTAGAGAATTAGACAAAGTTTAGTATACATAGGATTCAGCATGCATCAGAGAACATCAAAAAACATCCATGAGTAAGAAAGTTTCCAAAGGAAACAGTTTTAAACTTTGACATGGATAAATGAACCGTAAGTTGTTAATTATAAATATTACTTGATTGAAACAGAAGGAATGATTTAGAGACAATTGATAGACGAAGTGTAATACTAAAAACGTTCAAGTTTTTTAAGCAGAAGAACTAAACTTAAAATTCTATTTCATAAGCATATGAAAGCAGCTTCAAAGCCAAGGATGTGAATTGACTTTGTCAATTTGGACTCACCTAAGAAGAGATAAGGGAGATAGGGAAATGTAGCAAGTTGAAGAGCAAAAGATTGAACTGTCAGATTGTAGAAAGAGATCTTTGATAATGATTATTTAAAAATAATAAAAGAGAGTATAAGCTGTAAAATGAAGAGTCTATTTAATATAGCTGCAGGCACCTTCTTTCCCTTGGAAGATGAATGGTTTAGGATGTTGGAGGGAGTTAAATGGAGCTTAAATAATTACAGCTGAAGGAAGAATTCTATCCAGATCTTAAGCTCTTTGACGAGTTGACAGATTTGGCTGGTGGTAAGCAATAAGATAAAGGAGTTAAAAAGGAAACTTGTTCAAGAGGATGTGGAAGCCAAAAATGTAGACTTGTTCTAGCTTTAGACTTTTAGGATGCCAGATAAGGGTGCAAGAGAGAGTGGAGACTCCTCCCGGAAGAAGCCACAGGACTTTTTATGCCTCTCTCACATCCTTCATTCAGGATTATTTCAGGTCCTGGTGTAGCTGTGACTGACCCCACTGCTCAAAGATATAAAACACTAGACAGTTATGTTTGTTTAAAATTCGTGTTCTTGATGACATAAAAATCAAGGCACCATGTCTGGTAAGGGGCTGTGGAACAGTGAAAGGCAAGTCCTAGAAGAGAAATCCTTGAGGTACAACATGAAAATAAGCAACGGGTTATCAATGGCCTGAGGTAACCCATTTTGCTTAATAATTTATATCTCATTTGGAGACCTATAGATGACCAAGTATGTCTTAATGTTTTAGGCAATATTCTGAGTTTACATAGACATGAAGGGTTAAACTATGACAGCCTGGTAAGGCTGTGTGGAAAGATATATTGTTATAAATGTAAACTTAAATAAGTATTTATAGATGTTAACTGGCCACCTATATAAGCCTTATAAAATTTTAGAAGATTTAGAATCCTCACTACAACAGTTGAGAAATGTACCTTCTCCATTTTATCTATGAAGACCTTGATTTACAAGAAAACAGTGGACCTAAGTTTACTTAGGACCATCTTCTAAAAACCTTATAATACTGTCTAATGCGGGGGATAGTTTTTGGTTTAGTTTACTGTAAAATAAAGCTTATGAATTCCACATAGTCCTTTGATAACGGGGTCATTGCTTTTTTATGTCAGGGTCACAGTAAAAGGTGTCAAAGTTTTGAAACTCTGATAGAGAAAAAGCTAAAACAAACAAACAAAAAGGCTTATATTTACTAGGCAGCAATCCATTCGGGGGAGAACAAAAAGGGATTTTTTTTTCTGTCAATATAATCTACTCTTGATATTCATTTTCATTATATTCTGAAACATACTGATTGTCTCCACAGTATTGCTTTACCTAAAAAACAAACCTTGGGGGAAGAAAGGCATTAAAAATATCTACACATCTGCTCTCAGCCTTCCCTTTATTACCAAGAGTGTTCTAAATCACCTTGTGTCTGATGACATTAAATCAGAGGGAACAAGCAGAGAGATCATGTCAGCACGCTGATAATGCATCCCCTGTACTGTCTGGTCGGTTTATATTCTGTCACTTCCTATCTGAAGGGCACTGAATAGAGCAATTTTGATCTAGGACAAGTTTGTAAAAGTAATTCCACTTTTTTTATTTTCTTGTCTGCAACAGCAATTAGTTTATAAAAATAATTGCAATATCATACGTGTCTGGCATTTTTGGTTGAATTAATTACGCTATATTTGCTCCTTTCTAGCTTTAACTTGAACCTTTTAAAAGACATAATATAAAATTAGAATTATTAAAACATCTCCCAGCTAAGTCTTATGGAATTTAGATCCAAATATAGTTGAAATCTACTAGGCTTATTTTATTTTCTAAACTTGGGAGAGTTTACTAGTGCTTTCAAAAAGTTATTGTACAATGTGATTTTAGATTTCAAAAGTAATGCATGTTTATGTGTAGACTTTAGACAATATAAAAAATATGCAGATGAAAATATCAAAGCCCCCCAAATGTAAGCAGGCATTACTAATCTTTGTGAATTGTTTCAAATGTCACTTTCTAATCATCTAGGTGTGTGTGTACATGTGTGTGCTTGTGTGTGTATCCGTCATGGTGCAGTCAAGAGAGAGAAACCCCTGGGCAGGGAAGACTTACTATGAAGACTGATTAACTATGAGGCATTAACATTTCTGAAAAAGAACTGTAAAGAAGGGCCTACAGCTAAGGAAAAGTGACCAAATTAGGAATCCACTGGAGAGGGGGTTCACCTCTCTAAGAATGGGATTTAGAAATTAATGAGGGAGACCAGGGCTTCAGCCTGTTATATGGTGATGATGTTAACTGTGTTCCCCTGAGATAGAGCTGGTCCAAAGCTAGGACACAACGTCTGCTGTGCAGGAACCATTATGGAAGATGAACACTGCTGTGTGTCTTGAGGACTGCTGGCCAGGAAGTCCCTCAGGCACAAACTTAGTAAAGTGCTCTAGATTGAAAAAAAAGAAGCCTGTTCCTTCTGCAATATCCCTCAACTCCCTCCACTGGCAAAGGAGATGTTTACACCATCCAGCTCCAGCGCAATGAGGGGCACAATGATGCACTGGCCCTGAAGCTAGGAGGTGTAGATTGTGACAAGTTGCACAGTCCATACACTTGTTTTTTAAAATCATGGTTGTATTATGTATTATTTCCTAAAAATTGTTCTTTTTCACTTATATTGAAACATTTTATATCTTTCTTTTACAATATAATTTTAACACCTGCATAGTACTTCATTATAAAAATGTTCCACAGAAATTTTCAACATGCTGTACCTGTGTAGTATGTATAGGACACGCCTTAACAATCCATTTAACATGCTGTACCTGTGTAGTATGTATAGGACACGCCTTAAAAATCCATTTAACATGCTGTACCTGTGTAGTATGTACAGGACACGCCTTAACAATCCATTTGACATGCTATAGCTGTGTAGTATGTATAGGACACGCCTTAACAATCCACTTAACATGCTGTATTGGTGTAGCATATATAGGACACACCTTACTAATCCATTTCAGCAATCTCTGTGAAGAAATATTGTTGGATTCCCCCTTTCTTTGTTGCACTGGCAGTTTCAGTTGGTCTCGTGTGTGATGGAGGGATATATAAATATGTAAATATATATATTTGCCATTGCTAATCTGTATTGTCCTCATATTTATATTTCTGGGAAATAAATCCATTCACTTAAAAGTCTTTATTCTAAGAATATAAATCCTAATTCTGAATATTTTCTCATATTTTAGATCATGGAGTTGCAACCACCTTGATAGCACTGCATTTAGTTGTTAACAGCTATTGTGGACTTCTCCTGCTAACAAGTTCCAATGCGATGCATATTCTTCCAGATGGGAACCTTGGAGGGCTTGTGTCATAAATACTACTAATATTTTCCTCTTTTATATTTTAACTCCCTTTATAAATTTCATTCTTTTTTCTGTTAGTGTTTTTGGTTCTGGACTTCTTATGAAAATGAAGAAATATAGTCCTTATGCATCATATATCTTAAAAAGGAAATAAATGCACCAGTTCTGTTGCTTTTTAAAAATGCATTAGCAACACACGCTATATAATGTCTTCAAGACACCAAGTTAAATGTACGCTTTCACATGATGTTCAGAAACAGAATTTATACTTAATTAGTAAGCTTGTATAAGAAGATAAGCGGTAGTCATGGTCATTTTTAATTGTAATGACAATTTTATACATAAAGGTCAATGTAAAAAATAACTAAAAACAGAAATAAATCTGGATTAATTGGTGGCTGACACAGTTATTTGCATCTATTATCACGAAATAAGAGGAATTATTAGAAAAATCATAATCACACATGTGAAAGCTTATACATTTCAGTTTATAACTTAGGATGAAACAAAGAGAAAATCATTACTATGGAGAAATTTTTAAAGAGTGTTAGAGGAATTATATTTCCTATTGCAGCTTTGCAACTCAAACAAGAAAGACAAATGCATGGAGGATCGTTTTAAAAAATAAAGTCTGTTCTGGATGAATAACATGTTTGATATACGAACTATTATTTAGTATATTTATTATGTTTGTGATCATATGGATATATAGGCATAAAATCTGCACACAGATGTATAACATGCAGGAGAGCCCCTTAATTATCAAAATTAAAAGAATTTCACTCTCAACTAGCCTAAAAAATAGAAAAAAAATTGACTCAGTTCCTCTAAATCTATGCTTGGTAGAACTGCAAAACTTCCTTCCTCCAATTGATGTTAGTTTATGGACAATGCATTCTCACTACCCATTTTGTCCTCTGGCCACTCAGATGGACAATTTCTTTGTGCATAGTGTTAAACCACACATATATGGATGCACACATGTCTTTTTCTTTTCTCCCAAGGTAGCACGTCAAACCAATTTATTATCAATTCTACTTAGAGTCCAGCAGGAGCCTCCTAATTGATTTCTTTGTAATCATTGTCCTTCCCTTCCTATTCATTGCCCATATATCAGCTAGGGTGGTTAATTAAAAAACAAAAACACAACTCCCTAAATGGGCCTAGAATTTTGCATCATTTTGCTGTATAAGAGATCACTTTTATAGCTTCCTCCTGATTTATCTCCTATGATCACCACACTGTCAGACATCAGGGCTAAGCCTGCCGTTACAGTGACATAGAACCTTGTGCCTAGACTGGAACTTCATCATGCCACCTGAGACAAGGCCCTCAAGTTCCTGGCCCTCCTGGACACTGTAGAGAGTAGTACCCAGGACATTCAGCCAGCTAGAATGTAACCTGCTATGTGCGTATCCCCACCCCCATTTCTCAGTATTATTTCCATACTGCTTTCTTTTCTTCTCCTTTAAAATTCAAACTCTCTACTGCTAACAACGACCAACCTCTATTCATGTCTTCTCAATAATTATTAAATTATTTCAGGACCTGCCTTATTTTGTCCACCTTCACTTGAATCCTGTCACCATTACTGAAAATTTCAACAGCAACACTTTGTCTCCAGTCCCCATGTTCCAAAAGTAACTAATACTTAGTGCTCAGCAAATCTTCATTGATCTTGAAAATGCAAAGAGAATGTGTTCACCACAAAAATGACAACGATGTCAGGTAATGGATTTGTGAATTGACTGGATTTAACCATGCCACAAAGTACATAGACTTAAAAACATGGCGTTCATGATAAGTGCAAAATTTTCAGTCAATTTGAAAAGAAAAACAAAGGGGAATGAAATCTGTATGGGAATATACACTATGCACGTATACACTCATTGAAAGAGGGAGGTGTAGAGCATGCGGCTGATGAACACAGTGTGACCCCACCCCTCTCATCTCTCATCATGAAGCCACAGTGGCTTCCCATTAGCACAGTTTTGGTGTTGGGCTCCCTTCATCATCAGGACCTCTTACACATTCTTCTCTCTCAGTATGAAGTATCTTCCTCCGTATTTCTCTCCTCATCTTGTAAATTTGTGTTTACCCTTCAAATATCAATTCAAACATCTCCTCCCCAGGGGAATATTCTCTGTCATAATGAAGTTTCACACCATCATGTGCTGCTGTTTTGGAAGACTTACCAACCAAAGTGTTAAATTCCACAAGATCGGGACAAATTTGTTTGTACACTCCATGGTATTCCCGTCCACTAAATGGGTTTGGGTTCTTTCTCAAAACTATTCTTAATTACATCTCTCTAGTTAATTTCATTGCCTAAATCAAAAAAAAAGTTTAAAATCCCATAAAAGCAACCAGTAGGTATATGCTCTGCCAGAGCCTTCCAAGTTTCCTTCCTAGTCTGTGCCTGGGCTGAGCTAACAATTAGAGTGTTTTAAGCTCTAATGAACCATGGATAGCAACTGCTTAGTCTAGGTATGAGCTCTCAAATAGACAAGTTGAGGGCACACAGTGATTAAAGGGCAGAGCTATAACAACAGTCCAGTAATCCTTCTCCATACCTGGGTGCCTCTAATCACAGCTGACAGCCAAAAGCTGGGGGTAGTAAGACTGAGCTGCTGTGCAGGTTGAAGGCTCCATGCTCATTCTGGTGGCAGGCAGAGCCCCTCTAAGGCATCTAAGCCTTAATCCTTACAATTACCATTGTTGTTAATGAAGTAGGTTACACATTTTCATCCCTGTCCCTAATTTTATCTTTTGTTTCTCGTCCAAGCTGTGTATTAAATCCAGGTTAGAGTGGAAATGGGAGCTCTGCCTATTTTCTAGAACATGTTGTCTAGTGGCTCTTGGCTGCAACTTATTCTAATGGATTTTGTTATTTTTAATAAATACATTGTAATGATTTACGACTAACCAGGGCTTCCAAAACATCAACAGAACTAAATAAGGAATATTTGTCATGGTATATTTCTTACTTAAAAAAAAATCTCATTGTGGGTCATAAGTAGAAGAAAAGTGGCGATTTCCTACTATATACGCTGAAGAATTCTGGAGCCTTATTTAGGAATTCTGTGTTACTCAAGCCCCATGTGGCAGCAGGAAGTGGATTGGGAATGAGTCAATAGCGGTTTTAATCCACCACATGCTGACGTTTTGGGGCATCTAGCACATACCAACCAGTATCCCAGATACTTGCTCTATGTTACTTAATTTAGTCTTTACAATAACTTTATACATGTGTGTTTTTTTCATGTAATAAATTGGAGGTCTAGAGAAAATAAATCTCTTACTAAAGTACTGAATGCGAAACTTGAACACCACATCAATTTTTACTTTTAAAGTACTGAAAGTGAAATTTGAACTCCATATCAATTTTTCACTGTCTGAACAGAATGTTAAAAAGCATCAGAAATACTAAAATTAAACAATAACCCTTGCTAACATAGCATCTGTTGAACAATAAAAACAAACAAGCTCTATAATAAGCAAATGGGAGAATTAGATTTATTTCTGACACTCTGTTGCAGTTGCGTCTAAACACAATTCTTATTTAGCAATTGCAATAGTCAGAGAAGAGGTACGGTTTTCTTTACTTTGCAATTCAAGAATATTCCGGAAATAGAATTTCAGATACGCTGTGATGTTTATAAACATCCTGTTGTTGTCAATGGGGTACACCTTCACAGTTGATTGCTACAGCTTTATCCATCTGTACCTGGATAATGATCGACACAGGACTTATGGGCAGTATCGGGCTATAATTTGCTTTTAGTGAGCTGTTATCATTTTTGCCAAAGCCTAAGTCTCAAGATAACTCACAGAGAAGAGAAGTCATGGAGATTTTCATTCCTCATGCGTTTTGTTTAGTATTTAGGATGCTTCGAATAAAATCCACTGAGAAAATTCTCAGCTTCTGAGTTCCACCTTCTCATAACCAGATTAGCATGCAACCAAAATGTGGTCTGGAGCCTGAAAAAATGCTAGAATCAATAGGGACCTGGGGTAAGATAATTTAGGTAAGTCTATGTCACTTTTAAAATTTATAGTATTGCAATATTAGATATTACACCTCTTTAATACATTGAGCAATAATTGAATTGTCTTTGGAATAATTGTGCTGTCTAAAATGTGATTTAGCCTTGAGTGAAGCATATGAAAAGTGAAGGTCTTAATTGCCATAGGCTTGGACCTCAGAGGCTTAGACAAACCATAATTTTATTCATTATTTTTGGTTATCGTTTGCTTTAACTTTGAACAAAATAATTAAATCTAAATATTTAAATATGCAATAAAATTTGGTGAATTAAAATATTACTACCATAGAAAATGTCAAACAGATAGGTGGAACACAGTAGAAAATTTCAAAGCAGGTGAAATACAAACAGAAATCTATGTTATGAAGTTTTTTTTATCTGTACAGAGCTCTTACAAATCAATAAAAAACGATGAACACTTACATGGAAAAATACCAAAGATCATGAATAGGAATTTATAAAAACTTAAATATTTAGCACAAATGAAATATGAAAAATATTCAATCTCAGTAATAATTAAATATATGCAAATTAAATCTACCAAGTAATATGTTAACTTGAACAATTCAGTACATATTTAAAACCCTATAATGTTCATTTATAAAGCCATAGGGAAATTGGCATTTGTACAAAGTGAGAGTATAATTTGGAGAAATTTTAAGTTTAAATAACTATCAAAAGCCTTACAGCATGTATAACTTCTGACATGTTTCTGTCCACTTCATGTGAACTCAGAAACCTGGACGGGTCCAAAATTCTAAGTAAATAAAAAAACAGGAAGAACTATCAAAGTAATAGGTTGTTAATTTGCTCTTAACACTTTTCATGGTCCATGGTTTATTCTAAGCATAATACCGTTGCAAGAAATTGGCAAGAAACACAATAAGAGCTATGTTTATGTCACTCCAAAACAAAAAAAAGGGAGAGAGAGAGAAATTTTGCTAACTCTAACATAAATCTCCATAGACACTCAATAGTAGAAAACCATGAATATAAAGAAAACAATATATACATATGCAAACAACACTTATAAACTAATACTGAATTTAAGCCATTTATTCATGACGTAGAAAATGCAGTATCTAGCAGGATCTCAAAATTCTAAACTCTCAAACTAATTTATAAAATATTCAATATTAGTGTACATAGTAAAAATTTTTGTCTTGGTCAATAAAACACTAGCATACCGTACTTACTTTTCTGGGTTCTGTCAAGTGTACAAGTCCTCCAATATTGAATGAAATCTCAGCACCAAATGGGAATTGAATAACCTTTTTTAATGGGTAAATGGAAGAATAATTCACACATTATTTTTATGGATACCTTAACAAAATTTTAAAACTGCCAAATCTCTTTTATTATGACACGTATTAAGTCAACTGGGTATGAGAACATATTAACAAAGAGTTGTCATCCTCTTACTGAAAGGTCACAGTTTATCCCCAGTGTACAGCTTGCCCTTATAAATGCATTAAAGGCAGTCAGTTATACAGCTTTCAAGGCACTCAGCGAAGAATTTACATATGAAAATTTAAGAGGTAGCAGTCCACTAAACAGTTGAAGAATCCTTTAAAGATATTGAATGACTGAAAGTGGAAGTTTCTCTCTGCAGAGCCTTTCTAAAGCACAGTTTTATACAATCAGCATAATGGAACTTCATAACTGGTTTATATGAAATATTTATACTCTGTAGCCTTTCACATTCAATTATTCTTGTTTCCACTAGATAGTTCTTAAACTGCAAATTCCTACTGTATCAAGCCATTTAGGACCCTGTACGTTCTTCCTTCATGCTGTTGCTGAGAAGAGGAAATTTTCTAGGAATATACATAGTACAACCTCTGTGAGCATACCGTGTTTCTGAACAAAATTAGGGAATTGTGACCTTGCATGTGATTATCTTTCAATATGTAGATATTGACTATCTTTCAAATTATATAGAAGAGAGAATTATGTCTATTTCAGGGTATACATAATGGGACATTCACACACACACACATCACTCTCCCACGCTTAGTAATTGCAGTATCACTCCTATATCTATATTTTTCACATATAAGTAAGATTTAATGACTAGTGAAATAAAAAGAGCTAAAAGGAATCATTTATTTTAAGCCAGACAATAGAGGAGAAATGAAAATTGAAAATTGAATCAAAGTTTTAAAAAACCATAAATAAGAAACCCATTTTACAAATTGGCCCCGTGAAAAAATATAACCTATTGGAATGCTAGCTGGTGTTGGATGTGGTCACTAGCAGTTTAAGATACGAAACTCATTTTTGTCTTCTCACAGAAAGAATATAAATGTAGGTTATAAGAGAAGCAGCAAAAATCATCCTCATCCTCATCAGCTATTTATTGAGCACTGTCTGTGTACATAGATTAACAATTACAGCCATTGATCAAAAGCAGGTAAGTAAAGCTGACCTTGGAAAATCTCAGCATAGTGGGACAGTAAACAAGCAAGTGCACACAATACTTCGTGTTGAAAACCATACTTCAAACCAGGACTTCTGCAGGACGTGAGCAGAGAGGAAGGACTGAACCAGGGACAGACACCATTGTCTAAATGGCTGGTGCATGACTAAAATACTTTTTTTTTTTTTTTTTGAGACAGAGCCTCAAGCTGTCACCCTGGATAGAGTGCTGAGGCATCACAGCTCACAGCAACCTCCAATTCCTAGGCTCAAGCGAGTCTCCTGCCTCTGCCTCCCAAGTAGCTGGGACCACAGGCGCCCACCACAACTCCCGGCCATTTTTTTGGTTGCAGCCGTCATTGTTGTTTGTAGCTGGCCTGGGCTGGATTCGAACCCGCCAGCTCAGGTGTATGTGGCTGGCGCCCTAGCCCGTTGAGCCACAGGCGCCGAGCCAACTAAAATACTTTTAAGGTGTGGCCTCATGCTCGGGGTACAGCTTCATGCTTCACACTGACTTCAGATTCTGCTCCTTTGTCTTACATACATGACATCTTTGCTTATGAAGGGTGAATATATTTCTTTATTCCATGTACCCATCTCCTGCTATAGCTACCATCTATTCTTATGCTTCCTTATTTCAAAAAAATTCTTCCACACATGATGTCTTTTCCTCAGCCTGATCTCTAATGTGTTAATGTGTTTTATCAGATAAGAAGACTCCATTTTCTCAATTAGAATAATAACACTAGCATTGAAAGGTTATTTCTAATTCTTGCAATATGCAGAAATTTCTTCTATAACCTGATCATGCTATTTAAAATGTTACTACTCCCAATGATTATGATCCTCTGACCAGTGGCATCTTATTACTGTAATCTGTAGTGGGTGATAAGAAAATGATATCTCAAAAAAAAAAAAAAAAAGAAAATGATATCTCTCTTTCAAACTTAATGTCTCTTGATTCGTCAGAATCACTTATTTTAGGATAGGAATATGAGAAATGCTAATAAAGAATTAAGCTACTGATCCTAGAAGCCACTTTGTTTTTTTAATCTCAAGTGTAATTTTTTAATTAGTAGTTTGCCTCTTCCCTGGAATTTTTCCAGTTTGTACATGTTTTTATATTCCAATAAAATATGATAGATACCACGTATAAGGATCAATGGAATAGTAGCACATATATTAAAACTTGAGAAAAATTGTAACCTTATGTATAAAGATCAAAAAAACACACCCCCACACACATATATATTTAATGCCAAGAATTCCTATGAAAGTTGAAGAAATTTGGTTTTCTTCAAGGCCACTCACTGTGTTTGACCATAGACAAACAGAGAAAAGGCAATGTTTAGTTTTTCTTCACTTCATGTTTTTTCCTCTAATATTGAATGGGAAGTTGTTGTATTTGATGCAGTTATAGTACTCAATTTCTTTCAGCTGCTAAATTATCACAACCCATAGATACCATGAAGCCTCACCATCATGAACATCTTATTTCTGCAAAATTGTACCAATGTTGATGCTCTTCCATGGAGAAAGAAAGTACTTCGAAGACAAACCCTTATTTTACAGATGAACAAATTTGGACCCAGAAAAATAGAGTAACCTGCCTAATGTGACACATACAAAAAGTTAATGTTCTCATTAGGACTAGAAAAGAAATATTGACTCACATAACACTCCTTATTCCATTGTACAAATATCTCAAGCCCTTACTAGCCAGACACTGAAATTAATTTCCAAACTCAGTCTTCCTTAGTTCTATATTTTCTAGGTTTTTAGATTTTCTTAGCACTAATTGTTTAGAAATGGTCTGGAGACCTAGAAAAAACATGAGTTTTTGAGTCTGATCCTTTCTAGATCCAGCCTATAGCACGATTTAGGTTTTGCAGCTTAGATTTTATTCTAAATTAAATGGGAAGGCACTGAAAGTTAAAGTGACACTTAGAATTAGGCTTTAAGGATAACATTATGCTTTCTGATGATGGGGAAGAAGTAGTCTTAACCCATTGGAATTCATCAATACCTGTACATAGACATATGTATATACATATGGAATATAAATGGGGCATGTCTATTCCAAATTATTATCTATTCCATTTATATAATTGAAGTGTCTAAGTTCCAGGAAGTTATAAGCTGTTGTGAATTTATTTAAGAATAATTACCTAAAGAATTGCAGCTGTATGAGAGTGGAATTGAAAAGGAGGGCTAGGATCAGCATCTGTTGGCAAATTGTGCTTACTTTGAAGGCCAACCTTTGAACTTTCGAGGGAGGTGATTATCCACTTTGGCCACCTAAAAATGTCTTTGTGACTCTGTAAATACAAGATATATCAACACAGATTGTTTTTCCCACTTACAATACATGAAAATGTCATTAGTATGGTGAACATTCTAAAACAGTGGTGACAATCTCAGTGACCCATTTTACAAACACTTTCAACAAGAAAACATCAGCTTTGAACAGGAGGTTAAACACAGATATTCTGTGTAGATAAATGTTCTTATCTTAGAAATAAATAATATAGAATTGAGGGGATAGCAGTGAAGGAGAATAGGGCTTAGAGAGGCTAATAGAAAGAAAACAAAAGAATAGCAGAACTCCAAAGATTAGAAAAATAATAAACATGGAAGATGCAACCTCCTTAATCAGATATTGTGTGTGCAATTTATAACAGAACATCATATGAGAATTATTTGCTTTACATCATGTACTTTACTTTCTTCTCACTGCAGTTTACTCAAGCAACAAATATACATTGAACTTTGACTATGAGCCAGTTACAATGGTGCAAAGGAAGTTAGCCTTGTCTTCACAAAGCTTTCACGGTGTGCACAGTATGTGATAATGAACAGGCAGAAAAGCTGAGTAACTTGAAGTATGACATAGTAATAGGTATTAAAGTTGAACATTGGGATAGATAGTGACTAATAAATAGAATCAGAGATGATTTAGTTAAAGTTTTAAAGAAGAATTTTTAAAGAAGACCGTTTTTGATTTGAAATTGAATGGTCAAAAAATGACATAAAAAATAGAGTTCCCAACAGATAAAACAGAAAGAACAAAGGCCCTGTAGTTGGAATCAGGTGGTATATCTGAGGAACAAAAATGAAACGCCAGCTCAGGATAGTAGCAACGAGGGAGATGGTGTATAAGAGGAGACAGAAACAGGTAAACCTGGTCGTGGAGGAAACACCATTCCATCACGTGCAATTTGTTTGTTCCACATTCTAAGCAGAGGCATAACTTAAATATAATTAGACATTTTCTGAATTAAACAAGTTAACTAAATCAAACTTAATTAACTGAAAGCAATTCTTTATTTAGAAAAAAATCCTTGTATTGTTATCATTTTCCCTTTATTTCGTAGCACTGCTGCCTCCAGCAGCAAAGTAGAACAATAGCTGATCTTTTCATAACAACGAGGTTATGTGTACAAAGTTAGATAGGGAATGTTTAATTCTCTAACTCCCCATTATTATCTTACTGCATTCCAGAAACGAGCACAGTGCATACACCTCAATGTGCTCACTTATTATTTATGGATTAAGTGAATAAATTAACAAATCATTGACTAAGTTGATATATTTACAGAGAACTATTTTAAGAATATTTCTTAGATAAAAATAGCTAAATTCCTAAATCATGAGAGGAATGTAGTTTTATCATAGTGAAAGGATTCCTTGATTCAGCATAAAAAATTAGATTGATGAATGTGTTCTGCCATTTTTGACCAAAGGAAAATCTTTTAATATAAAAGTGAAAGGGCTTTTGAAATTCTCCTCTATTGGAAATCAGGAGGATATGATGAAATATAGTTAACAGGGATATTTAAATGTGCTTCTTAAAAGTGCATTATATAGCCAAACTAACTAACAGAAAAAAATATACAAGATACACATTTGTCATATCAAAAATGAAAGAGGAGACATCAGCATGGATCCCATGGACATTGAAATGATAATAAAAAATACTACAGACAGGTCTTTTCCCCCCAAATTGATAACTTATATCAAATTCTCCTGTTCATTGAAAGATATGACCTGTATAATTAATGTGAAAATAAATAGACAATCTAAACACATCCCTTGTTTAAACACATCCTAGTCATGAAGGACACATCATCTCATCAAGTGATATTTGAGACTACATTCCAAGCAGAGTTGGCACCTTAAATACTAGAGCCAGTTTCTGATTTTAGGAAAATAAAGTCAAACTTAATTTAAAGAACTCTTATTTCATAAAAATGACATTGCTAATATTTTCCTTTATTTCTTTGTTCTTCTGTGTCCATCAGAAAAGTAGAACAATTGCTATTTTTTTTCATAACAGTGAGGTTGGTTATCTGTGCTGAAACGAAATAGAGTACATTGAATTCTCCATCCTCCTACTATCATGTACATTGCCTGGGAACATTGGCTATTGGTTACTATATAGAGGCAAAAGATCCAGAAGAGCCGACAATATTGAAGGAAAGTTATAGGTCAGACACTTCCCAACTTCAAGACTACAGTAACCAAAATAGTGTGGTATTGTTCAAAAAATGGACAAACAGATTAATAGAATTCAATAGTCATGAAAAGACTAATTCAAAATGGTTCTTAGACCTAAAGGTGAAAACAAAACTATAAATCTTCCAGAAGATAATATGCATGAACAAATACATGAATTTGAATTTGGCCTTTATTTGTAGGAAAAGCACTAAACCCACAATCCATGAAAGAGGTTAATTGATAAACTGGACTGTATTGAAATTCAAAATTTCTGCTCTATTAAAGACAATGTCAATAAATAATGAGACAACCCACACTCTGGCTGAAAACCTGATAAGGGACTATATCTAAAGCTTAAAATTAACTCTTAAAACCCAACAATAAGTAAGCCAACTAGCCCATTTAAACTGATCCAAAGATCTGAATAGATACCTTATCAAAGAAGACACACAGATGATCAATAATGTTATGAAAAAGTCCTCTACATTGCATGTCATCAAGAAAATTTGTTGATCAAATTAAATCAACAATGAGATGCCATTACATATCTATTAGAATGGCCAAAATGTGGGATACTGACAGCACCAAATGCTCACAAGGTTGTAGTACAACAGGGACTCTCATTTGCTCCTAGTGGAATAGAAACTGACATAGAGGTTTGGAAGGTAGTTTGGTGGCTTCTAACAAAACTAAACATATTTTTACCATACAATGCAGCAATTATCCTCCTTTGTATCTAAGCAAAGGATCTGAAAATTTATGTCCACACAAAAACTAGCACATGCACATTTATAGCAGCTTTACTCATTATTGTCCAAATATGGAAGCAACCAGGATGTCTCTCAGTAGGTGAATGAACAAGTAAATGGTAGTACATCTAGATTGCAATATTAATCATCACTAAAAAAATGTATTATGAAGGTATAAAAAGACATAGAAAAACCATAAAAGCACATTACTAAATGGAAGAAGCCAAATTGAAAAGGCCATATACTTTATGATTCTAACTATATGACACTCTGGAAAAGACAAAATTGTGGAGTCAATAAAAAGATCCGTGGTTTCATCAAGCATAGCATGGAGAACTTTTAAGATAGTGAAACTGTTCTGTATAAGACTATAAGGGTGGATACATGTAATTACACTTGTGTCAAAATACAAAGAATGTTCAATACCATAAGTGAACCCAAATATACATTTGGGGTGATGATGTATCAACATAGGTTCATTGGTTTTAACACTTTGGTGTGGT
>CAUYRH010007079.1:0-11068 GCA_963574655.1 Perodicticus potto
TCTAAATACGGATCAAAATTGTTCTCACAAAGTAATGAGAAAGTCTCTTGAATGTTATCGCAATCAGGTTGATGAAAATATCTCTGATTGTATCTGAAGCCCGTACACTGTATCCCATGACTGAATTATTGTACACAGATATGATTTAATAAAAAAGAAAAAAAAAAAAAAACATAGAGAGACAATTACGGGCCCATGGAGCAAACCCAGGGTATAGCGCTAAATGCCTTAGATTTCCTTTAATACATCTCTCTTCTTCTTATCAAGAAAATCTATCCAATATAAACTTCTGCCTCTTTTACCAAGGAATGTCTCTTGTGTGCATTTCCACTCTCCTTCCTTTCTTTTTTTCTTTTTTCTTTTTCCTTTTTTATTAAATCCCCTTTCCCTCCTCTGCCTCAGCACAGACCCCTCCTAAGTGACATACTGCCTTCCTCCCTGAGCCACCAGAGAAGGCTAGAGACCTCTTCAGATTCTCTTTCACTGCCCCTACCCCAGCAGCTTCTTCCCTGGTGATTAAGAAGATTCTTCCAGTACTTAAGTTTTAATTTTCAGCCTTCCCCCAGGACTCCTAAAACGTTTCTTTTTTGATTGCTGAGATCCTGAAGCCGTTCTGGCTCTAGGCAAATATTTGTCAAACACCTTCTATGATGCAACTGTGCTGGAAATTTGGGATACAACAGATGGAGACATCCTTCTTGTTTTCCCAACAGGAATGAATTCAACACACAGTGCAACTCAAAACAGTAGACATTTGTGGGAAGTCTACTATGTGCCAGGTACTTTTTTAGAGCTTGGGAGAGTGTAAGTGTAAAAATGCTTTCAGCTATGAGCAAAAGACTATAACTTAAGGTGGATTTTTCTCTTAAAAAACGGGGGTTGGGGGGATTTATTACAACACAACAGAGGTAGGGCTATTCCAGGTGTGGTATACCAAGGCTCTGGCTCCATTTCTCTAAAATTCACTTGGTGCTTACATCCTTCATGTGTTATGTCATTTGTCTCCCTCTCCTCCATGATTACAACATGGAGGTCTTATATGTCTAATTCAGGCAAGTAATGTCTAAAAACAGAAATGGGACTTTTCTTCATTTATATTTTCAAGAATGAAAAACCTTTCCCAAAAGCTCTCAAGAAATCTTTTCCCATGTCATTGGCCAGAATTGTGTGACAAGTCCACATCCAAACCAATCACTAGGAAGAAGAGTGGAATCATGTGATCAATTTGGACCAATCAAAAATGTGCTGAGGCTCTCACCTAATGTGCACAATGTGAGGGTGTGCAGCACACCTCCCAGGTGAAGGGCTCATTTACAACTTTAACTTTACCTTAGAATTGAAAACAACATAACCTAAAAATGTGTACCTTTATATTAATTTGAGATTTAAGAAAAAAAAAACAGGATAAAAAAATGTGATGAGGGCACCCCCTGAAGCACGTGGCCATGTGTAAAACAGTGGATCCCAGTTTGCTGCGGGGTTTGGAGGTCCAGGTGAGAATCTCTTGGCTTGAGGGACGAAGAGGTGACAGAGGTCGTGCATTATCCCTAAAGAAATTAAGGTACTGGGGAAGCCTATCCACTAAGAGAGGACATGCCCACTGCTGCTGTGGGTCTTCACCACCCATAATGGCAGGGTTCTCCTGTCGTCCAATAAACTGCAGACTGACACTTGGATGGATGAAATCTTGATAGCACTGACTAGTGTAGGCGGGGCAAGGGGAGAAAAAGTAAAAGGGGAAAAAAGACTGCTTAGAAGGTAGAATGAAGGGCACACTTCAATTTTGCAGTTATTTTACGGATCTTAAAAGTCCTTGCTTACTATGGAGTAAAGAAGTTTGGCAGTACCATGTCTCGTACAAAAGAAGCTAATGATTAATGACCATGAAGTGGTAGAAGTTCTAAATAGGAGATTATTTGGACCTCAAATCAGGCACCACATCCATCAAGGGCTAATGAGGCCATAATACATTTTATGTACTATTTCTTTGTCTTTTTCTTTTCTTTCTTTCTTTTTCCTTTTTTTTTTTTTGTGAGGCAGAGTCTCATTTTGTCACCCTCAGTAGAATGTGGTGGCATCACAGCTCACAGCAACCTCCAACTCTTGGGCTTAAGTGATTCTCTTGCCTCAGCCAACCAAGTAGCTGGGAGTATAGGTGCCCACCACAATGCTTGGCTATTTTCTAGTTGCAGTTGTCATTGTTGTTTAGCTGGCCTGGGCCAGGATCAAACCCGCCAGCCTAGGTGCATGTGGCTGGTGCCATAACCACTGTGCTACGAGCACCAATCCTATTTACTATTTCTTGCATGTATTTTTTAATTAATCATGAAAAATAACTTATATACTCTTTTTTTTCTCCCCCAATTATTACCACTGAGACTTAAAACAAATTATAATGCATCTATTCAGGAGTTATATTTGGCTGTGCTATGGTACATGTGTGAATATTAATGGGAAATCTATATTGCTTCAGGTCCTTCTGTAAAATGTGAATAAAAGTCCTCTTTGTATTCAGTATAAAAATGTATGGTTAAATATAGGTTTGAATTTAAAAATGGTGAATTTTTAAATAAACTTAGGGTTCTGTAAAGAAAGAGTAAGGTGTGTATGTGTAGTTGGATGGGATGCTGGTAAAGGAACCAGCTGAATTTGTTAGAAGACTGACTGATTTGGTGTCTGTTCAAATATGATTGGTTATTCCTTTTAGTTTTCTATTACCTGCAAATATTTTTAAGCTTGTCTTTTCCTTTTCTTTAAGAAAAATGATCAATAATTCCAACATCTGAAGTTTCTTCTGTTATATCTGCAAGTACTCCTTCATGGTACCATGCTTCCTTGTGTTTTCAGTTATTTTATGTGCTATGTTATTTTCTGACTTTCACTGAAAACTTATTTGTGGGATTTTTTTTGAAGTCTAGGGTGAAGGAGAGCTTCTTCACAATGGATTTGCATTTCTTTCTACCAGGGCTGTGGGAAATTACAACCTAATATTAAAGTGAATTCATAGTTTAATAAGAATTTGGAGCTACAAATGTCTACAACTTACATTCAGTTAAGATTTCTGAATTTTAAGTATTTTCTAATTCTATTTCATAACCACATTCTCTTGTTCTAATAAACATTGCGGCAACATTTTCAGCAGTCCCTTGTATTGGTAGTGGTAAGGTGAAAGATTAACTTTTGTCTTCCCTTCACTAATAGTGTCAGGGGTGTTCAACCTTTTCTTTTCTGCCACACATTGGAAGAATAAGAATTGTGACAATTAATGACACGGTGGGGGTGGGGGAAGGGGAGAGCAGAGAGAGAAAGAAGGAGGGAGGGGTGGGGAAAGGAACAGCAGAGAGAGGGAAGGAGCGAGGGGGGTGGGGTCTTGGTGTATGCCACACCTTTCGGGGGCAAAACAGGATTGTAAGAGGGACTGTACCTAACAAATGCAATCAGTGTAACCTTGTTTCTTGTACCCTCAATGAATCCCAAACAATTAAAAAAAAAAAAAAAAGAATTGTGTTGGGCCACACGTTAAACACATAAATATTAAAGAAAGCTGATGAGCACAAGAAAAGGTCCATGCATACTTTTCACAATATCTGACACCACAGATAAACAAAATGGTCCTCAAATAATCTACATGCAGCCTGTGGAACACAGGTTGGACACCTCTGGACCTTTGGGTTGGTTAAGGTGGAGGGTTGGGTATGGCTTCACTGTTAGATTTAACAACCTGTGCAGGTTCTAGGTTATGTCTTGTATGCCCCTCACTCCCAAAGGGCTATGAAAACCTATCCCACCATATTGCTATCAAATATCTTTTAAAAGGTTAGGAAGGTGAGGGTTAGGATATTACTATTTAGCAAGACCCAACTGACAAAGAGGATTGATAGCAATGATAAATGATAAGTGGTAACATCACTAAAAGAAAGAATTACGTAGAATATGCCTCCTAACTGAAGGGCATATGGACAATTATGTAGCGGTTTTATTGAAAAAATAAAACTTGACTATGATAAACCTTTAGATCTATTTTCTGGATTACAGGAAATACAGGCAGCAGTTGAATGTGTTCAACAACATAATAGGAGCACAATCAGCAAAGTCCAGGCTGTGGAAAGCTCTATGGGACAAATGGTTTCTTCAACAAAAGCAAATTGTAAGGGGGAAAAAAGAAAGAGAGTGAACCAACAGATGAAAAGAGACTTAAGAGACATTATCAAACAAATGCAATGTGTGGTGGCCTTTTTTGGCTCTTGATTCAAAAAAACGAATTTTTAAGAAACATAAAATAATGAGGGGGAAGTGGGAGGGTAGGGGAGATGGGTACCTATGTGAACAATGTGAATGCCCCAAACTCAATGTCTCAGCACGGTTCCAGTGGCCCCGCTCCCACACTTTGAGAAAAGAAATAGGGCACTAACCACAGGAGCAATCCGCTTGCCAAACTTCCCAGGCATGGCACAGGTGGGAGCTCTGCAACTTCCTGGGACGTTTGGTCAGTTCTGCTGTGAGTTTCGGGCACTGAGGAGGCTGAAGAGCACGCTGAAGGAGAGAAGCAGGGATGGGCCTCATATGGGCCTGGGTCTGGGCTTATGCACCCCACTGACAGAAACTGGCCAGCAGAGGAGGGATGGAAATGTTTTTTAAAAAGTCACTCTAAAGCACAGGATCCCCTCGAGCATAGGGCAGAGGGACAGAACCCTTGTTTTCCCAGTCCTAACAGCGGTACTAGTTGGAATAAATATCTTTGTGTACATTGAATTGCCAAGGTTTAAGGCAGGAAATATTTCTGACCTTGAGTCAGAAACCAAAATTGTCAGGAAAGGTACAGGGTGACCTGGAGGGCTGAGCAAAGCAGAAGTGTTTAAGAGTCTTACGCTCTACTGACTGAGCTAGCTGGGTGCCAGGTAGGAATATATAAGAATAATGGGTGAAGTCAATGGATGAGGTGAGATTCAAAGCTGTAGGTTTTAGGGAGAAGGAATGAAGAATGTTCTAGAAGTAGTAGTGAGAATGGAAAGGATACCACTTTCCTACCTCCAGACACAGTGATGCAAGAGCTGGAGAGAAAACAAAAATAGCCATCACTTCAGAGGGTTGGGGAGCAGCCTCTTTGGAGGGCAAGCCAGGCATCCATTAGATAAGGAGGTGAAGAGAGCTCTTAGAGAGGAGGTTGAGGACACATGGCGGTTTGCCAGTGAGGACTGTGAAGTCTAGCAGATATAGGCTAAGGGTTTCAGGAGTTGGATAGGGACAGAATACACATGTGCTGAGCCTTATGAGCATTAGAATGTAGGAGATGAAATTCTGAGGCTTCTTTCAGTCATATATAGTCATTAAGGGCTTAATGAGAAGATCATTGGTAGACTCAAGACACACAGTGTTGGGGAAGCCTTGAGCGTTGGAAGTAAGAAGGATTGAGTGTCTGTGTCTTGCTCTTGACTCCTACTGGTGGAGATGAGAAGCGAAGTGTGCACTTGGTCCAAGAATGTGGGGCTCTCTTTAACAATACCCAGGTGTTCCTCTAAACTTGCAGAGCACCTTATAGAACTAGTGATTCAGATCCCAGCCTTTGAAAAACCTTACTTTGACTACCAAAATGGGAGTAACATTTCTTCTATGCTTACTATGTACTAGGCATTGTGCTTCTTGGGCATATTAGAAAATTTAATGTATTAGTGTAATTTAGTTTTACCAACCTGTATTACCAAACCCCCTTGGCAGGTGTAAAACAGACCTCTGATGCTCATGAGGTGTCTTTGAGGACTTATTTTCCAGCTTCACAAGAAGATACTCTGCACTGAGGAATAACAGTCCTGATTTGTAGGAGGGCAGTGATTTTTAGAACACCTGGATTTTGTGGGGACAGGGCAGGTGTATCCCCTTACTATCCATCAGCTTCTACAAGACAAGAGTTTTCAGAGACAGGAAACATTTCTTTTTAACAAAGTTGTGAGACTAACTTGAGAGCTGGATGGAAGAGGCCGGACCCCAGAACCAGAGTTGCTTTGGAGGGCAGCCCCAAGAACCAGCACACACCATCATCATGAGAATGGGATTTTTGTGCTGCTAAGACAAAATGTTAAAATACCCCTTTCCAACCCAACCTGGTCTTACCTGGAACATTTCCTGCAAATGCATAATCAGGTGTTTTCCGAAAAGAGGTGTTATCTTCAAATGTATCAGAACATGAAAACCCACCTCTTTAAATATCTTCCAGAGTCATCAAAGGAGGATGATTTAAGGAACAGCCCTCATGGCATAAACTAGATTGAGCATTTTTAAGGTTCCTTTCATGGCTTTCTGAACATCTGTTACTTGAAGAAACAATCTATTATTTTGTGACAATTGGGGGGAGGTTCTCGAAAAGGTACCCATCTGGGAACACCAAACTACCTGCACATTTTGGAGTTAAGAGCTCAAAACTTTTTTTTAATATAATATGTGGGAAACCCAGATAAGATATATGACTTTTTATTTCTAATGCTGGATTCAGAGGCACTTCCACTGGGGTGCATCTTCCTTCTCATGATAACACCACAATAATTTCAGCTTAAATAATTATTTGATGTAAGTAATTATTTTGCCAGGAAGAATTCACAAAATGCAAATGAGCAGGTTCGTTGCCTGACTATCTCACATAGGGCTGCAAACTGCAAAGCCCTTAATCCAAATGACAGAACAGCATAGGAAGTGTGGGCTCAACAGGACATGGGAATCATAACTTAAGAGGTCCGGAACGTCTGATGCCGAGAGGAGGGATAAGGACAGACGGAGGGTTGTCTCCATTTTCTTCTCTCCACAGCTTCAGGCACCGTGGCACAAAGCGACTGGAAAGCTCAAGTTACAACACCGCCCCCGGCGAACCACCTCGTCCCCACCTGCTTCTGTGGGCAGGAGGCTCCCTCCTGGGCACATACACGTGTCATATTTATATCCCCTCACTCATTAGTCAACCATTCAGGCATATTTACGCGGTTGGAACACATTCTCGGAGAGACGATGTGATGTGTGCGCTGAAGTTCTATCTACCGCAGCCCGTACCGGCGACGCGCTTTGTCTCGCTTAGGGACGCAACCTCTGCAGCCACGATTTCGGGGAAGGCGCACGGCTGCTTCCCACCCCACAAGAGTTCCGTGAGAACACGAAGCTCGCTGGGTCAAAGACGTGGGGATGCCCCGCTTTCCTCGGCTCTGGATGGTCGGAAGCTCCGGGGTGGCGACGCCCTCCTACGCCGCCGCCGTGGGTGCGCCAGGCTTGGGTGTGGCCTCGCGGGGGCGACTTTCTCTCCAGCCGCCTGGCCCAGCGCTTTGGAACAGAGAAGCTCCAGTTGGGGTCTCTAGCCTGCCAAGGGGAGCAATGTTTGTTCCTAAGAACACAAGCAAAATTCCCTTGGGTTTATTGTTTTTGTTTTTATATTTGGCAGTCTGCCTCCTCCCCCGCCCCTCGGGGCCACTTCCACTGTCTTCCTGTGAGTCCCGCCCTACGTAGCATTAGGGAGAGCTCAGACACAAAATTTTCTTCTGTATGCTCCTGCTTGTGTCCAAGATTCCTCTTGACCAGAAAGCCAGCGCGGGCGTGGGGCTGGGGGCTGGGGAAAATGGTCAGCCTAGCCTTGCCTGGTGGCTCCCTGGAAGCCAGATCAAAGTTAACTAGTCAGTCCCAGCCCTAGACGCAGGGTGCAACTCCCTTCCATCCAGCATTAGCAGGATCCAGCAGCCAGAATTCCCTGGCACCTAGCTGTACCTGACCCGGGGAGCCGCCAAGTGCGCCACGCACAGTCACCCTAGGTGACTAGTTAAGGAATAACACCTCTCTCCCTCTCCCTGCCGCAAACTCGGAGCCCTGACTCCTCTAAAAGTACCTGCCACTTGGAGGTGGCCCTGGCTCCCTCTCCCTCCCGCCCCAGCCCCGCACAGCAGCAGCGCCTCAGCGCCCAGACTTCCCGGAGCACAGAGCGGCGCTGCCCCCGCCTCCCCCGCGCGCGGCGCGCCCTCCCTGCGCACCGCTCGTACTCTCGCCACGCCGCCGCCCGGCACTGCAGCACCGCGGGGAGGAGGGGAGAAGGACCGCAGCGTGCAAGACGGGAGCCACTTTCCCGCCCCTCCTCCTGCCGCTGACACGCTCGGAGGAGTCACCACTCCGCGCGCTGCAGGACAGAGTGGCAGACCGAGGCGGCCCGGGGAAGCGAGCGGAGCGGCGCCCGCACAGCGGCGGCTGCAGTGCTGACAGCGCTCGGGACGGGGGTCCCCGACGACTAGAGCGGTGAGTGTGGGGCCGCGGTCGGCCCTGGCGAGACTTCCCGCTGCTGCCGGATTTCCCCTCCGGACCCGGAGGCCGAGCGCTGCATCCTGGGGAACTTTTTGCAGCCTTTCAGAAGCGCAACTTTGCCCTGCCTGGCCCCGGGGAAGTGGCTGCAGGTGCCCGGAGCTACCGGCCAGGTGCCTCTGTTCGAGTGGGATCGGGAAAGTAGGGGTAAAGCGATGAAGTGAGCCCCGGTTCGCTGGGGTAGGTCTGGGGACGCGGGAGCACTTCATCTAGGATTCCCGGGGGGGTGGGGGGCGGCAGTGGGGAGGCAGGAACGGCATTTGCAGGGAGGTCTACGCTCATCGCTTGTGTGGTTCGACGGGCAAGGGAGACTGATCCCAATAAACAGCCCAGAGCCCCCGGCTGGGTGCCCGACCAGTACCCTCACTGCAGCCTCGGGCTTAACTTTTGGCGGGGATCCCTCTGCAGACGTGAGGGTGGCGGGAGAGCAGAGGCAGCCGCAGTAGGCGCCGAGAAGCCTAAGAGATACACTGTGGATTTTCAAACCCTTCCATATAATACCCGAAACCCCTGCCTAGCGTGTGGTGTGCGGGGCGCCCGCCAGGCTGTGGCTCTTTGTCAGTTCCCTCACTTCCCTCCGCCGCGCCTTCATCCTGCAAAAACCTATTAAGCGCCTACTGTGCGCCCGGCGGGGCCCCCGGAGACTCGTGGGTGTGAAGCTCAGAAGGATCATCCCAGTAAATACACTGTTGTGCTATTTTCAGGGGGTGATGAGGGCAGTGAAGGGGATCAGCCAAACCATCTGGTCCTTTCCTGGTGTGCGCTTCCTCTCCCCACCCCCGCCAGGCTTCTAGGCTGCGAAGACTTTTCTCCCGCGCGTGGTGGGGATAGCCATGGGCTGGACCCGGGGGGACTGCAGAAGGTTGGGGATAAACTTGGCTCAGGGCAGCGGGCACCCGGCGACAGATGCACCATCCTGAGCGTATCTGTGGGCTCGCGGGGACCTCTCGGGCCGCCCGCGGGGGCGGAGGGGGAGGGGCTGACTCACTGGGGCTGGCGGTGCCGCCTGGACGGCCTGAGCTGGGGGCGCTCGCGTCACCCACTACGTGTGCAAGTGATGCAAATGCAGACCCGCTGGGGGCGGGCGTGGGTGGAGGGTGGGGGCTAGCGGCGGAGTCTCTGTCTGGGAGTGCGCGTGTGTGCGTCAAAGGCTCTCCGGTGATGGATGTCCCGTGGCGCATCCCCGCTGACAGAGGCGACCCCGCGGGGAGGCGGAGTGCGTGCGGACCCCGGCGACGCGGGGCCGCGAGGAAAGCCCGGCAGGGCCGGGGCTGCGGGCGGGCGGGCGGGCGGCTCCGCAGTGCGCCGCAGTGCCGCGAAGGCGCCGCAGACCGCGCACTCCCCGGGGACGCGAGACATGGGGCGTCTTTTAAGGGATGCCCTGCTGATCTCCTCGCGCTCTCCGGGTCCCCTCGTACTTAGCTGATTGACAGGATGAGAAAGTTCTTTCAGTTTAATTCTCATACTTAATCCTGGGGAATTTTTCATTAATTTTTTAGGCGTTCGCTCATTTTCAGTGGCAAGTTCCAAAAAGCCTGCTGCTCTTGGCAAGTTTTCATGTGAGCGCTTGGGTGTTGGGGCCGATGAGGTTCTGTAGTGTGAATCCATTCCTTCACCATTCTATAGGATCTGGGGGCAGGAGGCCTGGCCTCTAAGTGGGCTTCAGGAATGGCTTATAGAACAACGTGTCGCATCCCTTTTATAACGTAAAAGTACATGTTAAAAAAAAAAAAACAGCATACATTCGCTGGTGGAAAATAAAAAGCCCAGTCCGTGTTCTATTTTTCTTTTTAAAGATCACTTTCTGGAAACCCATTGACAAGGTTTTTCAACCGGCTTTTCCGAATGACCCCATATTTGCAGTAGGTGAAGCGGAAGGAATGAGGGGTGCCCGTTGGATAGGAAGGAAGAAAGAGGGGAGGGCGGGAGGAAGAAAAGCAGTTATGAAAGAACCCAAAGACAAAGATCCCAGTCCTTATTTTCCCAAATATGATGTCACCTCGGGCGACCTATTTACCCTCGTGGGTTCATCTTCCACATTTGAGAAATGTGAAAAAATAGCTCTCTTAATTGTCTTGCCGAGTTTTTTTTTTTTATTGAATATTTTTTTTTAATTGAATCATCGCTGTGTACAATAATTCAATCATGGGGTACAGTGTGCGGGCTTTAGATACAATCGGAGATATTTTTATCAACCTGATTGTGATAACATTCAAGAGACTTTCTCATTACTATGTGAGAACATTTTTGATCCGTGTTTAGAAGTTATCTCCTGACCATTCAAATATACACCACTGGTGTGATCCTGCCCTTTATCCTCTCTCCCCCCACCCTCTCCCTCCCCTTCCCTCCCTCTCCCCTTTCCCCGTCATCCCGTGCAATAAATGGGTTGTGGTCTTCACTATAGAGATGTAAATTTGCCTCATATTAGGGATGTATACATTAGATACTTTTTCTTCCATTCTAGAGATATTTTGCTAAAGAGAACCTGATCCAGCTCCATCCATGTAACTATGAAAGAAGAAAAGTCACCATCTTTCTTTAAGGCTGCATAATATTCCATGGTATACATGTACCACAGTTTATTAATCCATTTGTGTGTCGATGGGCTCTTGGGCTTCTTCCATGGCTTAGCAATTATGAATTGGGCTGCAATAAACAATCTGGTACAGATATCTTCATTGTAATGTGTTTTTTGGTCTTCTGGGTATATACCAAGTAGAGGAATTATAGGGTCAAATGGCAAGTC